>JAYRBW010072140.1:0-26186 GCA_036023295.1 Invenusta paracnida
GCGCACATGTTTATATTTTAACTTTTCATATCAGTACTTTATATCATGTACATTTGGTAGTTTGAAATTCGATCTTTTATACTGTTTTAGAATGTAATTACCATCGCATTTGTGAGAATATAAAATGGTGAACAAACATATTTACGCTTTTTTGACCGAGTGAACTCTCTTGGTATTATTACTCTATATGAGAATAAGTATTTGGTTGCACAAGCTTTTGTAGCAAGTCCAAAGAAGTCAACCCACCATGCTAGTTTAGAATTGAGTATAAGTAGAACATCCTTACAAAAAATACTTAAACATTTGAATATGAAACCTTATATTCCTATATAACCTAATACACATGGACTTGACGAGAAAGACCCAGATCACCACTCACAGTTTGGCGAAATTCTCATTAACACTCAGTGATTATTGAGATTATTATCTCAGTGACTGTGATAATACACCGAACTTTTTAGACAGGATTGTGTGGACAGACGAAGCTCAGTTAAAGTTTTCAGTTAAATCGACACAACTGTGTATATAGGAGCTCTGAGAATCCTTGATTAACTATAGAAATACAACTGAATCAACCTGGGATAACTGTATGGGCTGGAATCTCTTTTACAGGCATTGTGGGTCCCTATTTTTGATAAAACAGTAATTAGACAGATTTATTTGCAGAAATTGCAGACTGCCATTATCCCCCCATTAAAACAAATGCCAGATTTTGCGAATCTCTCCTTTCAACAAAATGGGGCACCACCCCACTATGCCACAGTAGTCAGAAATTTTCTTAATACGCAATTTGTTATTAAATGCGCAAGTAACTGGTCGTTATGGACCAGTAAGTTCTCTCCTCGGTCACCTAACTTTACCCCCATGGGTTTTTCCATTTGGGTGATCGTTAAAAATTCAGTTTTTGCGAGAAGTCCGCTAAATATTTTTGATCTTCAGAATTTCATTATTGAAGCATATATGCTAACATGGAGAGAGATTTGTGTACTAAAATTTGGCGCAGTGTAAAATTCAAGCGTGGAAGTCAATGGAAATCAATATTTAAAATAATAACTGTAAGTGTCTGTATAAACTGTTGTAATCTATAAAAAACTGTAAAAATAGTTGAATATATATATATGTATGTTGATTTAATATTGCGTCTTAAGACTTATGCACATGGTATTTAATAGCCAGCATCTCAAGATACTGCAAATGTCATTACTTTCCGTAAGTTAGAATATTTAAGTATGAGTTATACTTAATTTTGTGAATCTTTTTATTTATATAATTTTTGTGTAAACGTTTAATTATAAAAATATGAAGATTTAAAAAATTAAAAACTTCAAAATATTTTGATTATCAACATTTTTCGTTTTAGATTGAAATCGCTATATTTTACTACATTATTTTCTTACTAAGGTTTACATTTTTTGTCTCTGCATACAAGAAAATGGAATCAATTTAAATCGCTGAATAAAATCAGCTGAATAGATTCAACAAATAGAATCAAATTAACTTTTATCGTACGCTCCAACATACAAACTGAATCGATTCAAAATTGTCTAGACATACGCGTTATTATAAATTGATTGGTTTAAATTAAATTTCATTACAGATTCAGAAATATACATCAATACATAAATAACATTATTTGCTATTTTCGAGTAAAATGACAGTTGTTTTAAAAAATGTAATAATTTTAATTCTTGTGAAAAAGAACTACTCTACTCTACTCTATGTAAAAGAACATCCGATTATTTTAAAAGCTACAAAAACTTGAATCAAAGCAGTAGAAAATGATAGCGTGGGACAATTTAACCAAAAAATTTAATTCTGATAAAAAAGCAAACATATTATTTGTAGAATAATTTGAAAACCTGCCACACTAATCTCGTCCAGCGAAACAAAAAGGGCCATGCGTCGTATAATTGAGAGGTTCGAAAGACAGGAGAGGACCAGTGCTATAACCATTACCCGCAACAACTTTTCTAACTGCTCTGCAAATTTTTCAGTCAGTTGAAATGGTTCCGGATGACAATCATGATGATGGTGATTTATATATAAGTAAGGAAACATTTAAGGTTATATATATTTGTTTTGATATTCCATCATCATATTTCAGTTGATATTTATACTGCGTACCATTTAAAACTATTTCTGCTAATTAAAGTTATATAGAAATTAACCCTATTAACCACGCATGTGAACAACTTATCCGACAAACTCACATGCGAACGCTACCTGTCACCGTCAATAGAAGTGCAGTGGCTCCTTCGTTCTCATCAACATCATGAAAATTGAACCTTCAGATGATGTCTCGACGGAAATTTGGAGAAAGAGGATGAAAAATAGAATTTCATGGCCATGATGCATTGAACTGTGCAATTTTCCCCAGAACTTCATATAACCATTGGAAAAATGGTCGATAAAAGCCATATATATACACTCTAGTCCAAAAAATGCTCTTAGAAACGGTTACTAAAGCTTCTAAAAAATAAAATTGTGACAGAGTCAATTCATCAATGTTTATTTCACTTCGGTTGACGAATTCCCTGATTTTAAGAGCAAAAATAAGTTAGAATTAGTGTGTGAATTATATGTCATCAATAGAAAACCAATTAAAAATGAGCTATTTTAGGTTTTGCTTAAGACAATACGACTGATGGTCTGACAATAATGATATAATCATATCTCTTCAGATTGAAACCCGGATATGAATAAGCTGAGAGGTAAATAAATTGACGGGCCCATAAATATCGTCGGACAAAATAAATCAGGGATGAGTGCTAGATTTCAACAATTTTTTTAAAATGCAAAATATATTATTCACTGTGCTCAACATTTGAAATTAATGGTTGTTAATTAATAAAGTTAATGAAATTGGAAACTTCACTGATAAATTCAGAAAACTTATGTTTCTCAACTACTATAGGCCAAAGTGTAAACCCATACATAAAGTAAAATATGGTAAATCTTTTGAGTATTACAAATCAATGCGAGTTTGATCTTTTCGACGTGTCACAAAATGAGTCTGTGCGAAACGAGATGGCTGTCAAGAGTTGATTTAGTGTTTTGTCTTCTTGAAAATGCCAGCAAGTGCCTTGATGTCAAGTTCTTAAAAGCAATCGCTGCTGAATCAAATGGACAAGCTGCGTCTGATACCCATTCATATATATACATTAGCATTAGAAAATAATTTTTTTCTTAGGGATACTCGCAGTCTTACCTCTCTTTCTTGTACTACAAGAAACTAACGTTAACTTATAAAAGCTTATGTCGATGCATATGTCCTGATAACATTTAAGAGTATGAGCAAAAATGACCATTGTTTCAAGTTGATTGAAAGAGCTTCTAATATGGCAAAATCATTCCACGGTAAAGATTTCGAGCGTCGAATGCCCAGAGCTTTAAACGTGCAAACTGTAAACCATAGAAACAATGCCGTTTCAAATTGAGAGTATTCCTTATGAACATTACAGAATCATTGTGTATTATTTTTTATACAGTTACAAATCTTAAAAACGCTTTTCAGTTGATGTTCTTGGAGTTATTAGACTGGGTGAGGTAACCGATGAAAGACGATTTATCACGCATTCAATTCGAAACTACCTGAACTAGATACATTTCATTTGGAATTGTAGAAATGGGAAGTGATATCTCACGGATACAATTCAACACTTTTAGAGGCCCTAAATTAAGTAGATAATATTTTTTGTTATCTGCTCAATGTGTAAGGAAAATGTCAGAGGAATTTATATTTTTTAATATAAAACTAGTTTTTATTATTTATTTGAGCTCTTGTGCCTTCCTAGTAAAAAATCCTGGCTACGGCACTGCAATTACTGCTGATTTAATTATCTATGAAATAGAAATTACATTGTTAAGCATCCTGATAAGAAACTGCATAAATTAACTACCAGTGGTGTTTTTTGTTTCAATAATAAACTGTACCTAAATTGAAAATGATAATGGGATCCCTTAAAAGACTTTCTTTTGCAAAATTTTTCGTCACTCACCTAAAAAACCCTGGTATTTTTTCACAAACACTACTTCTCTTCCTTCATTAATTTTTTACAAACTACGCATTGATGATATTTTATAGTGTTTTAATGAATCTTAAGAGATAGTGTCAATTATATTTTTTAATATGCTAATCTTAAATTTTCTGTAGAATTTACTAACAAATCTCCTTCTTTCCTTGATACAAAGATTTCTATTGATAACTTCTTCAATGTCTGTGTACAGGAAACCTACGTATACCAATATTTTTACTAATTAGGTACTAATGAATTTCCTAGACTTGTCAACATCAATTAATGAAAATTGTGTAATACATATGTATTAACACTTCCAAGCCAGTTCTTGTAAACGCCAATATATTCTTTTTATTGGTATTAATTGTGTAATTCTTTAAATAAACTTAAATTTCTCATTTTGTTTAAATCTTGTGCCCTTTTACCTTTAGAATTTTGTTTACATATTATGATATACTATTAGCACATTTTCTGAAGTTAAATGATTTTCGACAAAAACGTTTAAATAAAGTATATGATAACTCGGACTATTATTTTCATTTGAATATAATATTGATATCTTTTTAAATAAACTGCCTGACAATCAATGATCAATAATGTCTGGCACGCTTTGCATTAATGCATTTAATCAACCGATATTTTACTTGCATATATTATGATCCACAGAAACTAGTGCCCAGCAAAACATATAATTATAATGTAAATGCAGATAACAAATTTCAAAAACAACATGTTAAATCACATTTAAATAATTTGTTCATTATACAAAAAATTATGAAACAAAGCATAATTTAAACAATAAAGTAGTGAAGTAGTGAGTGCAACGAGAAGAATTGTAGAATAAATATGCACATCTATGCATGCGTCAATTGTCAATCAATAAATTTTACACATACTCACAGTAATAAGGGAGGAGGGAATAGAAATTCTTCTCATCGAACAACAGGCATGAAAGGTCTGCTGGTATCAACGGAACAAAAAGGGGTGGATAACTACATAAACAGGGAATTTATTGCTTACTTTAAAAATTATTTGTAGGCAGACAAACAGCATACAGAAAAAAATGGGTGATAATAATAATCAGATGGCAATAATGAATGAATGAATGAATGTGATAATTATCAGTAATAAATACAACAGAGATAGAAGATAAAAAACTGTCAGGGCGAAAATTCAAACTCGCCGCTGCCATCTGCCTCATCAACAACTGCCGGTTGACCCATACTAGTGTCAGTGCCACCATCACGATGGCTTGACTGATGGCGTTTATATATGGGACCACGGCTTGCCAGGTATTTAGTGATGTAGGCGTGGGCTTTGCCACGTACAACCGCGTTCACCTCCAGGTCCTCGATATGATGTATCAACTTCATCTCCTTCTGGAGGATTGTGTGTGAGAGCTGTAATATGGAGGTGGGTGAGGAATTAGTTGCTAGCACTGCATGAATTATTAGTACGGATAATATCAATGAGATTTAATAAATATTATGTATAAAAAGTCAAATTTATAGGCCACAACAAAAAACAGTTAATGAAATTAATGTGTAATATATTTTTTAGGAAATTCACCATAATCTAATTCATTAAACAATGATGAAGCATCCAGAAAGACATAACAATGAGACATTTTTAAATGTCTAGCCATACTGCCACGCATCAAAATTGTTTTCATTGTATATATTTGTTTATGTGTTTTATTATGATGATAATAAGATAAATCATGTTATATGTGAAAATAAACCAGTGCCTAAAATCTTTGCATTTCATCAGCTACAACACGCTTTATATATATTTTATATATTTACGCATTAAGAATAAATTATGTTTGTTTAAGTAAATTGTTTTGTGCACTGTCTTTACAGAAATAACTTGATATACAATATTTGATATGATTACAGTTTAATTACTTTGTAGTTGAAATATATATATTATAATGTTAGTTCTTGTTTATACTTTTAATACATTTGATTAATAAATAATTGTGCTAAAATGTGTGAATTCTTTTGTCTGACAGTTAGAAAGTTAATTTTTTATAAATTATGTATTTACATGTGGGCGAAATTATCGTTACTTATACAATAGACTACTATGTATGTCATTTTGAAATATAATAAATATCTTATAAAATATCAATATTTTTAAATAACCTCATTAATTGTTATCTGGCATAGAAGTGAGGTGTGTCTGTCAGTTACGCTAGAATTACCCAGTAAAAGTTTTAATCGTAGTATCAGGAAAATCTTCTATAACATTTTCTAGAGCAAAAAATAAGACAAAGAAATTTAACTTTGCAACATTACCCAAGAAAATGAAACAAAAACCTTTGAATTCAAATCTAATATCTGATTATGCATTGCCTTGGAATCATAGGCATTGAATAATATGATAAATAATAATTACACATAAAAAAGCTCACTAAAATTAAGATGTAAATAGAAAATTATTGTAATCGTATACTATAATTCGAGTAGCTACAGTATATATAAAACATATTTTCGGATAAAAATAAATTAGCAATAATAAAAAAACACAATAATTTGATCAATTTTCAAAATAAGCATCACAGTTAAATGATATTTTTTGTTTTCAGCACTAATTGAGTCTTTTTTTATGAATTAATATAAATTAAAAACAACAATATTAATTACAAAAACGAACAGGCAGGTTAATTAATTAATTTAAACACGATTATTAATACTGTTAGCACTATTAGCTATGATATATATATGGAAGGTAAATAAGGATAGAAATATTGTGCAAATTTAACTGTTAAACATTTGAATACACTTAATCAACAGAAAACAGAAAGCATAACAAAAATAACACCATAGAAAACGCAAGCCGAATCATTAAAATTAAAAATATTTTACCTAATAAAAAGGAGAACTAAATAAGAAATCAATGCAGTCAAAAATAAAAATAACAAATAATATATTCCAATATTATAAGCGCTTATCCACAAAAGTACCCTAGACAAGTGTCATAAAAACAATTTTAGTATTGAAAAACCTCCCAGAGACAAATTAAATAAAAATATTTTAATTGCTTACAAAAGAAACCCTTTACAATGTGGGTTTACAAATTCTGGTTCTCATGCCAGAAAAATGGCATAATAATATTAATTAAATGTCTAAAAGAAAAATATGTCTCATACATGTTGTTCAAAACTAAATGCAAAAAATGATGAGTCAAATTTGGCATAAAACTATACAATTATACTTTTGACTCACTTGTTTAAAAAATGTAATTATTTTAAAGCAGAAATTTTTACAACTACCGTTACACAATGTTCGTGGATCATTCTAGATATTTATATAGTTTTGTTATCCAGAAGGTATGTTGCATACAAAAACATTGTATTATCTCTGGCTGTATTTGTAGTCAACATTAACTTTATTGCATGATTACTATAAAAATAAGGTAATAACTACACTATTTCACAATTATGCTATTGTTTAATATTCAGTAAAAATGTAGTTAATTTATGCTATTTATGCATTGATTGATAAAAACTCACTTTTTTTGCGAGATATTTCATATCCAAATCCGAAGTAATTCGGCCCTGTTTGCACGATTCTTCTCTGTAAGGACGCAGAAATTCGATCACACGAGTGTACATCTGCAAAGGAAAACATCGTGTGTATGTGCGTGCGTACAATGGTGAGTAGTCTTACTAAACAATAATAATCAATTCTTATATTTGCATTTAATATCACGTTAATTATGTTTTCCACAGTGAAATTTTTTACCATATTATTCTGTATATCGAATCAATCAGTAGCTGACAACTTAATATCAGGAGGAACAGACACATAGTCACTCAGACAGACAAGACAATAGATGGTAAAATACACGATTCGGATCAATAAAGATGATAACTACCTATACTAAAGACTAACTAACTAAATATACATATTGTGTAAGGGTTAGACAGATTCCAAATAAAATAGTTTATAAACATCTGTATACATTTATTTATATACACAATATTTATATAAAATATGTAAAAATCTAATTAACTTCTACATTTTTAAATCAAGTATGTATTTTAATAATACTAGAGTATCCGAACTGTAAATAACACTTAATATTTTTTAAGCTGAACTGCAAGCACGAAATAGAAGTAACATATTATATCATTGTGTATAATAAATGATAGACACCTCTTTGTTAAATATTTTCTTTTGTTTGCTGTCAGTGGATTCCGATTTCTTGTGCTTCTTTTTCTGCTTCTTCTTCTGCTTTGCTAGTTTTTGTTTTTGAGAAAAAACCACCTTTAGGCGCTCGTACATCTACAAACAAATACAATATTTATTATAATTATATTAGAGCGACATACACTTGACACATTAATTGTCAGTGGAAACTAAACTCTAATTGGCTATTAGAAAATTAAAATAATGCGCATACAATTCTTATAATAAAACACTATAGCAGAGTACACTGTAAAAAAAGTTAAAATTTCACTTAAGTGCAATATTTTTTGAAAGAAAGTTTTTCAAAATAAATCTTTGTTTTAACAAAATTTTGTAAAATATGATTTACACAAGTTCCGTAAAAATAAAAGAACGTGCTGTAGAATTATGCACGTGGATATTGTTTGAAACATCCATCTAGGAAGTCACTTATAGGCTGGTGCCAGAAAAATATTTGTCCAGTGTATTTATTATTTTATCGAGGGATATAATATGGTGTATATATAATAATGATGATACCACAATTAAAGCATTCATATAAAAAAGTTAATATATGCAGGTAAATATGCGTAATTTGAGTAAATGATCCCGTAACTACTTTAGTATTTATTTTAATTAATATAAATTACCTTCAAAGGTTTATACCGTCCATACATTTTATTATAACAATAAGAATTTCAATAATTATAATACAAATATTTTAAGGATAATGATATTCATCTATAATAATATGTAATTAATTATTAGTATTGTAGGTTGTATATACATTTAAATTGCATCGCTACAATAAAACTGCTTTTTATTCTTTAATTATTTGTTCGGTATCAGATATACTTCGATATATTATGATACAATACTCTGGCACTGGACAAATAAATCCAACATTAATTTTCTGGAACTTGACAAATAGTGACTTCCATCAAGGTATATTATATTGCATTAAATAAGACTGCAGCAAGGCATACTATAAACATTTTATTATTAATATATGCAGATTTTGTGCTGATTTGTTCAATGGTTTTCTGTAATTGTAAATGATTTTATATTTCTATAATCAATTTATGACATAATGTATTATAATTTATCTAACAATAACAGTAACTCTTATTTTATGTATTAAAGCAACTCATTTTGTGTTATACTGTCATTAATAAAAATTATTGATTAAAATAATCAATTTAACGATATATTATAGGAACAATGCCAACTTTTATTGGGCATGAATTAGGAAATCCAAGGGCGCTTAATTCATGCCCTGTAAAAGTTGTTATCATTATTATTCTAATCCGGTTAGTTTTATAGGGCTTTAATGTATAAGCTTTCATTTAAGCCCTGTCATTTTACATATATTTCTATGGGCATTTGAAATGACATTTAAGCTCGCTGAAGTTTTTAAAAAATATAATAGAAATAATTTAAATTCTACGATTACTATGCATTTGTGATTTTTTAATGATTAAATTATTTTGCTTCATTAATGCCCTAGAAATCGATGTCTTTCACAGGTTATAATAGAGGGTTAGAGAGAACGTTTAATCTACTGCATTTAATCTGCCCAATAAAATTGTATAAACATATATATAACACAAAATCATAATAAATTATATAATTCAGATTAAATAAATAAATAGTTTAAAAATAACCTTTCCTGCATTAATTTTACGAATTATTTTAACGGTAATTTACTTATTTTTTCTTTACTCTTGACCGTAAATTGCAGTAGACATACTGGACATACATAGATAATTTAGACTCTTGTTCCAAAGCTTCTATGAAATAAACACCGGTGCTGACCTTTTGTATTAAATGATCCTATTGGGATTACATTTTTATTACTCCCACGATCGATTAAATACTCGTATCTTAGATCATGGACAGCTAGATAATAGTAAATTAATGACTATTATCTAGCTGTCCATGCTTAGGTAGTACTAAAATCTGATTTTGGGAATTTATTTTGAATTTTCAATATTGGGCATTCTTGCAATTTTTCATATTTATATTAGAAATAAAACCGAACACTGGGATTGTCACGCAATTTAAATTTTTTTTAATTTTAGGAATATTGGTTTAATAAAAATTCTAATAATAACATGTAACATACAAATATAGTGCTTATCGTATATCTGATTAACGTATGAAAAATTTGAATACAACAAGAACACAAAAAAAAACAGATTTCAAGAATTGCATGTAAACAAGTGACCATTCATTATATATAAAAATATTGACATTATAGAAATTGTAGTAGAAAATATAGTACAATGAGGAGATCCACTACATTTATGATCAGTCAATTTCTGAATTTGTGACAATATTAATAATGTATCAATCGATATATGTACATATGTTAAACAGCTTATAAATAAAGGAAAAACGGAATGATCTCTGGTTAGGTTTATTGTTTTAGCCTGAAAAAGCTTATAAGTACTTTGAGATTGACAGAATTGAATAAACAAAAACAGCATGCCATACAATCTCCAACTATTCATTTTCAAATCAACACTGAAAAAGAAAAAAAACTTTTTTATAAACCATTGACAGTAAACTTTCAAGAACAATCATTGGCCTGTTAACCCAATTTGTTTGATTTTCGGTGTATCAGAAATTATCGACTTCTATTTAGATATATCTGATTCAGAGCATTCTTTAAATAGTTTAGGCAGTTATTCTTCTTTTTCCTCTATGTACGACGCGAGTTAAACTCATAGCGTGTCACCAAAGAGGTGACGGGACACTTTCCGGATGAAGTCTAGAAGCTTCCTTCCGTCCCTGAAGGTGCCCAGAGCCGAGGGCGAAGACCCCCAAGCTGTCCTCCAGTGAGTCACGTACACGCACTCTATAAGGATGTAGAGTAACCGCACCGTCTGAAAGACACCGCGTTGTGGGAATTTGTTGTCTGTGTTATCATTCGCTCTCAGGCTTCCCACATACCCTCTTGAGCCCGGCCACTTTCCGCATCTGAGTTGATGGTATGTTTTCCTATCTTTATTACTAAGACCTTCTATGGCGTTTTCATTCGCGCTGCAACCTTCACTAACCTCTCAAAACTTCTTCTTCCGTGTTGTTTATCTCTCTAATAACAGAGTATCGTCGAGCCACTTTTTGAAAGTGTCTACAGATGAGGATGTAACACTTTCATCTAATAGACTATTGAGTATTCCACTTACGAATAGCATACATATTACAGTGAATAATACAACAACACACTTTATTTAACTTAAAGGTAAACTATAAAACAGCAGCAACAACATTTTCCCACACCATTTACGGAAACATAATATCGACTAAGTTTGCATTGTGTATGTGCACACGTCTCTTTGTTTCTTACTACAATAAGAAGACCTATAAAGAGACCAATTGTAAGAATTTCATACACAGAACACGGTGAGAAAGTTAGCCGAGTAGTTCATCGTAAAATCCCCCAGGTTTCCCTCAATATTATTTAACGATTTAGTAAATTAGAGGTCACCGACTTTTACAACTTTCGTATTGTCGATATGTCAGCGAGATTTATGCATACGGGTACTTACACTAACAAGAGCAGCAATATTTTAAACATTTTTGATAGCACTGAATATTATTTATTATCACAAAAGTTATACATGTAAATAATATAAATACATGATATCGACGTCTGAAATGCAAACTATCGTATTCCGATTTTTTTCTAAATGAGTTATTATATATGGGTGAATTAGTCTTGGGTAGGTGCACATTCTCTCTTAATGGTGTATTTCTAGATTTTTTTCGTTTTTGAGTTGTAACAAAATGTCAAACGACCCTATTAAGCATTTATATTATACCAGGTGAACTACAAACTATCGTATTTAAAATATGAAAAGTATCGTATAACAAACTATATATAATATTAATTTGGTTTACGATAAAATGAATTATAATATACATAATTATTTCCAATGTTTACACTTTACAAAATGTTCCAATAATTTATAAAATGAATTGTTTATACTTTCTAAACATTCTTTTTATAATTATAGAAGTTAATATGGTAAATAAAAAATAAAAGGAGAAATATAAGTGAACAAATGTATTAATGTATAGGCTTTGATAAATAAAAAGTACCAGTCAATCTAATCATGAAAACATTAAACAGATCATCAGTTGTAAAGTTTATAAAACGGACATTAGTCGGAACTTGAAGTTGGAATACTGGAATAGAAATCCTGACACAAAGCTGGAATTGAATTGTTGTGACACGCCTTCATAAAAAAATCAGTCTTTTTTAGCAACTGAAATTGGCATTTTCTTTTTGTAAGCCTTTTCGGGTGAGACACAAGAAAGATGTGGTAATTGACCGCGCCAGACGACTAGCAGATACTGGCAATTTTTTTCTTCAGTTTTTGACAAAAAACTCTTTTAAAAAAAGACTGACGAGAGAGTTGTATTATTTCATACGGCTCACCAGTTTTTTTGCTGACTTAATTGTTTTGGAAATTTCCACAGGATGGAAGAACTCTCGGTTTCTTATAGAACATTTGATGTTATCGCTCTCTTGCTGAGTGAGACCTCATACATAAAAAACTTAGTGATTTCATCAATATTTTTGGTTTTGTGTACCATCTTGAAAAGAAACGCAGAGACTACTTTATTTCAATTCTGGCTTCCGCACAGGTATCTGAAGTAAAGACAATTTCTTTGAAACCTTGTTCGTGAAATATTTTGATGTATAATTCTAATATACTACAAATTTCATTCGCCCCTTTTCCTTAGATGTAATTCCATAGGTAATAATACGTTTTTTTTCAGTAACGGGCTCAACGATTGTCAAGTTAAGAACATGAATTTTGCTTATATAGAAAAAACAACTTCTTTCTGATTTTGGTATTGTAGCTTGTAAATCAAAATTGGCATATTTGAATTTCGAATCTACTTTTCTTGATCCATCCATACACTTCTTACAACTCTAGCAGCTCTCTTTTCTAAGACACGTCTTAAACTTGTTCTTGGAGTCGGTTATTACCTTGGAGAGTTATTCATCTGTTGTCTCTTTATTAAAAGAGGAACATATTTGACAAATGTCCTCGATGGCTTGAACAACGAAATTTGATGGTCTTCAAAAACAACTTTGTCGAACATTCGATCGCTTGCTTCTCCACACCATTCAACATATCGTCTAAAAAATTTAGCTTTTGACTGAACATCTTCAAGATATGTACGCTCTAGATAAATTTCGCTTCTGTAAAGATGACCAGACAATTTCGGAACTTGCTGAATATATCTGAGAATATTTTTCCAGTTCACAGTTGCCTTTGGGTAAATCCCACCACGTTTTTCTTTTTCTACCATTCTTTCTTTATTGACATTGCTTAGTGATGTTTTAACAACTTGTTCATAAACATCAAGTGTGTTCAAAAACATTTTCTAACAAACATTCACCTGGTTAGAATTTTTAGTAAGGTACTATTTCAAAGTTAAATCTTCTCGAGTTTCTTCAGATGTTCTTTTTGAAAAAAATTGTTTCACATGATTGACGATGAAATTGCGTTTTGAAATCTAATCAGATGTATAATTTGTTTCTAAAGTTTTCTCTTTCGAATTGTTCTGCATTAAGTAACATTGAAAATTATGTCTGTCATTATGATTTTCCGGTATAAAATGATTGCATCTTACTTAAAAACTACGTTTTTCATAATTTGCTTTTTGTGAAACTATTCCATGGGTTAAGTCTACTTTATACTGTTTCCGTTTATTGATTTTAATTGACACAATTGAAAAATCAATTGATACTCTGAATTGTCTTATATAAACGACGTGTAGACCTATGGTGTAGACATTATTTATATTTTTAGTGTTATTACTAATCTAATAGCAACTGGTTAATGTCGAGTGAATAATGTGCGTATTATTTTTGGTATCTATTTTTAGTGTTATTACTTTTCAAAGCAAACTATCGTATTTCATTTATGTACTATTAAAAAGTAGAATAAGATAGTTTGCATTTCATATCGTATTCCAAATTTACATAACAGGTCAAAATATCGTATTCCTATATCTTGCAATCCAGCAATGGTATTTAAAATTCGGACGTGGTAAATTATTCTGTATTTACATATAAATGTATTATCCTTTTAACTTGGTTCTATTATTTCATTAAGTTGCTTAAATTTGTAATGAAAAATGTCCAATAACTTTAAACTTCTTTTGCCGAAATCATATCGCATTCATGTTGAATACGATAGTTTGCATTTCGGATGTCGAATTATAAAATATACACGAAAATAAAAATAATTTTCATAATAAGCCATTATTAATAATAATTGATATTCAATCTATGCAAATAGTCTAAATTTTCACAAAAATTGTAACTGTCAATTAAATGTAAAATAATAATTTTAATTTTTTAATGTAATTAATATATTTACGATTATAATTAATTAATGTTTAATTAAAACACAACTGTGTACACATTTTACTATTAGAAACAGGTAAATTGTTTAGAGTTAAATTGACTAATACAAAATTATGCAAAGCCAAGTCAAACAGTTATAAAGTAAATTAGAATATTATTCATCAATAAACCACACGTTTTACTGTTTTGTTATTACTGTATTCATCGTTTCAAGGATGTTTTAAAAACAAATTAATAATTCTTCTAGTTAGTGTACTGAGAAAATAAAGCTCACTATTCCAATTTCCTCGTGCGAGACCTGGAATCTGCTGGCCCCATTGAAGTCATAGGCCTGAGGATCCTGTTCTCCCGAATCCCAGGGGTACACCGGGGTCTCCCACTGTGTCCGCTTAGTGGCTGTGTGGTAAAAGTAAACGCGGCCCTCCTCAGTGCGAGCCCATTTCCAATTGGGTAGCAGAGAGTTAATAGGATCCTTATTACTTGTGCTTGCGGCGGTGACAGCAGCTGTCTGGTGCTGGTCGTCAACGAAACCTTCACTACAGTCACCGCCGCTCAGTAGATTCATCAACTGGGAGGAGTCTTTTTGTTTCAGTTGTTCGCATAGCTGGAGAATATT
Source organism: Invenusta paracnida (assembly GCA_036023295.1). NCBI lineage: Eukaryota > Metazoa > Platyhelminthes > Proseriata > Coelogynoporidae > Invenusta > Invenusta paracnida. Next base: position 15,202 of record JAYRBW010072140.1, read on the forward strand.
TTTAATTTGATAACATTTATCTCAATCGTGCCAATAAGATAACGTCGATCGCAGTAAAAACGCATCATTTTGCAGTAAACTAGTATCAGCTAAACTAAAACATCCATGGTGGAATTTTAATATCTTTGCATGAGTATTGTAAGATAATATAATTTCTATAATTGATTAATTGCTAGATTAATATTGATTATTTCAATAAATTGATAACTAAAATTAATCTGTACCTATATATTTTCATAACCGATCAAGAGTCAATTTTAATCGTGCTGTATACTAAACCATGTTAGGCGCTTGATTAACGTTGGCTGTCTGGTTATCAGCTTGGCTGGAATTGAATTTAGTAAGTATATTTTAACATTTTATTTATTAATTAAAAAAAATAGTTTTTGGATTCTACGAGTGAAGCGAGTTTTATAATACAAAAACTATCAAGGAAACAGAAAATGCTTGTACAAATTAATCAAAGGAGCGATACCTTATGTTAAGTTTAAAAATATTCTTGCTTTCACGGTTGTATATAAATAATTTCTTAATTATTCTTTACGTTGTATGCATTAAATTCTTTGAATATAATTATATTTGGGAAATTATATATAACAATTATTGATATCAAAACAGAAACAATGACGTCAAAATAAACGACACCCAAAGCGTGATCAATTTTTTTAAATAATTTTAAAAATAAGTAATTTAGCAATCGAAAAAATTGATATAAAAAAGCATCAATAATTATATGCTGGCTGCTAAAAATGCATGGATCAATATGTAACATAAATATAAGCTAAAAAATCATACAAATAAGAGGACAAAACATCAAGGAGAATTCTGGGCAATGGTATTAAATGTATTATTTTTTACTATTCTAAATTAATTAGTTTATTGAAAATAGTGAATTATATTATAATATAATCATGCGGGTTTCATTGTTTCTGTAAACATGTACTATTTCAAAGAATTTCTCCGAATTTTTGTTCTCATTTTTTAAATACCCATATAAAAATCGACCATTATATCAATCTATATAATATATTTTTATTTTTAACTATCAGCATAATTTATTATAATTAATTATTAGCGCCTTTTATCAATTTAGCGCTTTTTATATCAATTTCCTCAATGACTGAATTGCGTATCTTAAACATCACAGTATTTTAACATTTTGTCTTTGATTTGGTTAATTGTTTTCGCTTTTTTTGTTATACAATCAATAGAAGAATTGATTTTCATGCTATAATTATATATTAATAATGATTAATAACTAACATTATGTAATATAAAGCCCAACACAAATAAAAGGACGGCAATTATTCACAATTTAGCTTAAATTATCATTAGGCTGTCAACACAAAGTCCACATTAATGCTTATACAATATTATAGAGTAAACGAAAAACACTTATAATAAAATTTTCCCTCTAATATAATAAATCAAAAAATTAAAGTACCTTCTGGACATCAACCCTCTGGGCCAAACTATAGAGTTCAGGAGGAAGACCCGTGTCAAAGGCTGAAGCATCGGATTTTAGTTGATTTATGGACTTGATCAGAGTACGAGAGAGTAACTGAAAGGGAGAGGCAGATATAAGATTATCAACAAACATCAATAAAAAAACTAAATGAAGTTATATTCATTCTAGTCGTTTTAGCTTCTATTTTTAATTCTTTCATAAAAATCTAACGTATTACATATTAGTCAAATACATTATTATTATTCAAGTACAATTCAATATAAATGAATAAAACAGAAAAAAATGTTGTTTGAACATGGAAATTAACATATTAGTATATAGACAAAAATTACAATCAATATTATTTCCATTGGATACATATAACGCACATTTGTGATTGTGGTCAACTTATCAATTTCAACAAATAAAAGTATAACATAATATATAGTAACTCATTTGTAAATTATTATTTATTTTATTAAAAAGTAGTAAAATGCAGTAGCAAATAACGTTAAACAACACAATAATGAAATTTAATTTAATTTAAATAATAACAATCTCAAGAAAATAAAAGCAAGGTTTGGTGGTTGAAAACTTATTTAATAGTTATTTTTGGCTTTAAAGCACTACTGGATATAGCAAGTAGTATAAAAATTAAACAAAGGTAAAGCAAATAATTAAAAATTAGTTTATGTTTGGGGTTACCTGTATCACCAACATGTTGAAATAAGCAATGGCTTCACTAAACACATACCAATTGGTACATTGTATAAATATACAAAGATAGTAATCTTACAAAATATCATATTGCACAAATAATACCTCACATTAAATGAATCAAAGTGTGACATTTGTACAATATTCACGTGATTTTTGCAGTGAATATGTTGTGAATATATTGCAGTGGTTAAATTAGCATTAAGAATCTTCCCGTTTTAGAAAATATTAACTGAGTGCTTAACATTATTTAAACTAATATTATTGCTATATATCCATTTTAAACAGATCATTAAGTTATCGATTTTAAAAATAATAAGCCCAAGTATATAATTATACACAAATCAGTTTTACAAAATTTGGTCTGAACAATATAATTTAAAAAAAATCAGATAACATTAAACGTGGAATTATCCAATACATGTTTTAATTCCTTTTCTTAATGAGATTTCTTTAGATGGTCGGAAAATTGGATGGTGCACCTTTTGTACTCTATCGATAGCCTCTGGTGAGTCAGGATCGAGGCTGGTGAGGCCTTCCATATCGGCCCACATGTCGTCTTCCTCGGTTGCGTCACGCAAAGTCTCTTCCTTCTTCTCCTGCTGTTGGCGCTTCTTTTCTTCCTCCATACGCACATACATTTCGAAGAGACGCCGGAACTCGTCCTTGGGGAGCCGGGGAGTTGCTATCACTGAGCCGGATCTACTCTTACTCGTCACACTAGAGCTGCAAGGTGAAAAGAGACAAGACCGAAAATTTATTAATAGTGAAAATTGCTGCATACACTAAAAATGCTCTTTTTGCTATTACTCTATAGGTAGGACAAGTTAAGAAAATTATTCGATTTTTAAAGAATCAGGAATTTAATAACTTTTTAGATTCAGTTGACAAATTTCTAAGTTTTTTTCAATTCGGATATGTAGATTATCGTTTTAAAATAAACTTAATTCACCAAGTAATTTCAATGGAAACATTGTTACATAAGTTACATTGAAATATAAAATAAGTAAAAAATTAAATAAGTTATAAATACTTAATTTTGATCACTATGTATAATATAATTTGAAATTAACTTGTTGTAGTTATGAATCGTACTACAAATAAATACTGTAAATAATATAAATATTTTCTGATAAATACCTTAACTATGGTATTATTAAATTACACAAAATAAAATCATTTATAAAAAAAGAATAATCGACATAATAATCTGGTAACATTTTTATATTTCTAATTAAAATAATTTACAAATGAAAATAACTTCAAATAACTACATCTAAAAGACATAATCAACGCATCATAGATAGTAAAAAAATAAACTGATAACTTAAAATGGACCTATTAGTTGCAACTTATTGATTTTTAGATAATCCTATAATGTGAATAAACAAAAAAGTGTTCTGCTGCATCAACAGATGAAATAATACTAGTATACTTGGTAAATGAATATGTTACTAGCGAGAGAACTAGTATTGAATTGATGGTAGCGAAAATTGAACACTCTTAATCCAGATTTGCGTACACTCCAAATTGTATAACAGGACAAAAACGTATATATTATTTAAATTAAAATTATATAATAAATTATGAGATTTTTCAATGATTGTACAATTTTGATAACTGTAGAAATTATTTAATTGATTATAATAGAAGTCAAAGAAAAAAATCGTTGTTATGTTTATATTTTATACAATAGCAGTAAACAAAAGAAGTGTAAGCGTGGATTTATGGAATTATAAGTGTATGACCATATCATCTTTTGCTATCCAATTATTTTATGAAGATCTTTACAGAAATGTATTAACCCGTTAGTAACTGACATTTTAAGGAACGTGTGGGGCTCTTCACATAAAAAAAATTTGAATGGTACTAAACTTTGATGCAATTCACATCGAAAGTGGCGCGACGCCAAACATCAGAGCCCCCATTTTTTATGCGCCGAGCCAGGCACGTTAGGTGTATAGAGATATTTAGATTAGCTTATAATTCAAAGATAACTACTGCCTAGAATGTTAAAAACTAATTTTAGTTATAAAGAGGAGTCAAAACGTATTTTGGAACATAACATAGTTTATTATGTATGACAATCGACATGTTTCGAATCGTAAAGATTCATCATCAAGAAAAATATATACTAAAATGCGCGATAGATGTAAATAAAAATGCAATAGAAAACACGGGTAAACAGGTTAGAAGACAATTAATTAACAATAAAAAGCTGGACGAAAAAGACCAAAAACTTAAACAAAAACATAAGAAATAAAATAGGAAGCATCACTGATATTTAAAGAAATATTGAGATAATGTTAGAGTTGAGGTTAACATTTTTAATGTATCTAGACTAGTGCTTTATTAATGGACAGTGCGTTCTACTTTCTTCGTGCTTTAACTAGGTTTATGCTTGGAGTCTCTTCCGTTTAGCTATTTATTGTTAATTAATTGTCTTCTAATCTGTTTCCCAGTGCATTCTATTGCATTGTTTTAATTGCATTTATTTACATTAATCAATTAACAATTATTAAACCTCTTATAATCTGTTTATAATTCCTCTTTCATTGTTTTAGTTATATTTTTGACATCTATCGCTCACTTTTACATACTTTCCTGATTATGAATCTTTAAGGTTCGAAAGAAGTCGATTATTATACATAATAAACTGTTATGTTCCAATACGTTTTGGCTCTCCTCATTATAATTCAAACTTGTTTTTTTTTTGAGGAACCGGCTATCTCCCTAATTTTTACCACTGCAATTTAGAGGCAAATATACTTGTTAATTATTTTATAAATTTTGAGAAGTCTCAATACCATTTCTGTAAAGTAGAGGCCAGACTTCCATTTCTTGCACCATGTAGATACCTTGAACGTGTTCCTTCCATTAACGTAACATTAAAAATTCCTTCGAACTCCAAGTCACTTTTTGCTGTTAAATCTTTTCACCTCAAACTTCTTAATAGTAAAATTAAAATAGCTCATTCTATTCATAAAAAAATTACAAGATTACATTATGCTTTTCATGTTTTCAGGTATTGCACAACATAGATTTTGAAAAATTAAAAAGTGTATATAAACCCATATAAAATGAAACAATTGTAAAATCCGTAAAACAAATGAAAATGATTTTAGATCCTTGATTTGAAATGTATTTGAACACGTATATCAAACAACTACTATAATAAGTAGACTTATTATAAGTTACAAATTATAATTACTAAGTTTGAGGAAACATTTGACATTTAAAAAAAAATAAGTAATGCAAAATATTCATATTCTGATCTAATAACGCAAAATATACTTTAACTCGTTATCGCTGCTTTACATGATATACTTTTACACCGAAATTGTTTAATCAAAATTGAATAATATTAAGTGCACGCAGAAAAACCTATTTCTATTAAGCCAAAAATTAATTCATAACACTAACAGACAGAACACGTCTGAATAAGCCTAAATTATATAAAAAAATTAAAACAATCAAAATATTGGCAATAAATTTAATTTTCAATTGGTTCATAAAATAAGTACATATCCAAAGCATACAATTAAGGATTTAATAGATTTTTGTTCATTGTATCGGTAGTCACTTTATGTTGGTTGAACTTACAAATAAAGCTTTATCGAATAAAATATTCCTTTGTGATATTATCAACTGAATTTAAGAGAAGACTACACATTTGAAATAAATTTTTATGTTATATTTAAAATTATATTAAACAAATGTGTTCGATAATACTCAATAATGCTTAACAGAAAACTTGAGCATTGAATCAGGACTAAAAAGTATGGGGTTATCAATATCAATTATGATGTTATAGATAAAAAGTTTTATTAAATAAATATAAACTAATAAAAGCTTCCCATTATGACCATTAATTAAAAAACAAACATTTACTAGTTTTCCTAGAGTATACAAGTAGAAACAATATTGTTAATATTATTTAATAAATGAGTAAGAAATAACTTGCACAAATTAAATTGACAATTATATTCGAATAACAATAGTCTCAATTCTCTTAATCGAGACGAGAAACCAAGTAAATAAAAAAGCTTAGTATCAAAGAAACTTTATGTGAAAACAACAAGATATAAGAAGCTTTGGGGATCCATAATCGCCTACGATACTTACAGACAGAGAGAGAGAGAGAGAAAGAGAGAGTATCAGAGTAATTTACTCTTAAGTTAGATACTTGGGCACTCTAAGCATAGTTCCTTATTTAGTAAATATATATTTATGTTAGGTTACACAGTGAAGTTATTGCAGTGTCTTGTCAATAACTAAGCAACATAAGGAGAGTAGCGCTAAATTCATACATCTACATATTATGTACAATCAGTGGATAGCCAAATGATCACAATAACAAACTAGTACTTCTTACAGAAATAGTTGGCATTCGCTTTTAAAAGAAACAAAAAATAAGAATTCAGAGTTGCATAAGGCTGCGATTCGATTAGATTTGGCATTTATACACATGCAGAGAATAAATTATTGACTGATTCAAGTCAGTCAGATCATTCTAGTTGATTCCTACTAACTATAAGTAGTTACCGAAGAAGAGACACACAGAGACATCACTGCATTAATTAACTACGAAGAAGTCACATTCTGACCAGTCAGAACAGTCAATTTAATTTATATTGAGAACTTTTAGCTGTGAACTATATATACCACCTAAAGAAAGAGAATGCGATCGTAGCTATTTTTATCCTTATTAACTCGACTAGGCGCTTGAGAAAATGTCAAATTATGTTCAGGGATATAACAGTAGTTTCATATTATATAGTTCTATATATATCCCGGATTATGTCTTAATGGATTTAAGAAAAAAATCCAAGAATTGTGAAAGTATTTATTCGTTTAATAACTATATTATTATGTAAATATTCGTGTATTTTCAATAAACACAGTGATACAATAAATAGTATTGGTTGAGATTGGCTTCGGTGAGAAGCAAAATTATATTCTACTCCTATTTAATGGATTTACGTCTTTTATGTATTTTTAATTAACTATAGCAATATGGTAATGAATATTTCTGAATTATTTGTATAATATTAAAAACATAATACTTTGTGACAGTAAGAATACACTTTATAATGTTAGTAATGAATTGAAATACAAAATTCAATACCATATTATGTATATATTATCAGTAATTGTGTCAATGAAAACATCATTATAATAAATATGTCAATTGATTTCTACATTTTAATTTAATAGCACTTTTATAGCCATCTGTAATTGAAATGATAACCAAATAAATGTATGCAAACAAACAGAAGAAAGAAAGTATAAAACACTCATCGCAAAATATATTAACTTTTTTTTAATTTTACAAAATATTGTAAATTATGTTATTACATTAATAAAGCTCCTTTATTCTACAATAATTATTTACACTTAAATAAAATCAACTTTATTTCAAATCGAAAATGTAAAGTACCTTAAGTAAATTAATGTGTAAACTATTGTAAATAACATTAATCGAAATATTTTAGGACAATAATTATTCGTTTTATATAAATTAATCATAACAAGAATTTGTTAAAAGCAGCCATAGAAAGGCGTTATAAGTAAATAATAAATTTTGATATATCAAATTTTAAAGCTGGAATTTATTTTTTGCCGTTATTCAGTCTAGAAAATAAATTAGAACTTGTTAGATATTAATGTTACTAATTGAAGACAAATATCAATTTTATTTAACTAAATTTAGGAAACATGAAAATCAACGACCTTTAAAAAATTGATCTGGATAATACACATTATGTATTATCTAGATCATCTAAGATCAAGATGTCAATTTCAAAATGAAATAAAAAGAACATTCGTTTTGATCGGGAGGCATACAATACACCATGTTCTATCAATAAGAAGAAAAAACTGACTTTCACTGAAAATAATGAATAATAAGTATACTCAAGAGAAGGAATATTGATTAAATTAATCTTCTAATAAATGGGAAGTCCTCTCCAGCTTTTCAAAAAAAGACTTTTGCCTTGTTCAATGCACGCAAAGTGGAACCAACCTGCCTAATAATGTAGGTCAGTAGTAACCAAGGAAACGAGGTAGTGGTGGTGGAAAGATCGCACGAAGCCATTTTCTCGGGTGATTGATTCGAAAGGGGAAGGATTGGTGAAGTTTGTTGGTTGGTGAATCCAATCATGAGTTCTTTCTTCTTTTAAGCATGTCGTCAAATGACGGGAAAAGGGTAAGGGTGGATAGGGAGGGAAGGGAAGGGATGGGAGGGAAGGGAGGGAAGGGAAGGAGGGTGGGCAATGGAAATGGACGAAGGGAGGGTAGGTAAGGGGAGGAGGGATGTTCAGGGAATACTGGACTGAGAAACTGACGTCATTTGGTGCGAAGAATGGATGCAGTGGCGAACTGTCTGAGACAGTGAATTTGGATCGAGTTGGTACAGTAGGGAGGTGCGCACACACCATTGTCTGGCACACGCTTAGCCTCCCCCCAAGTATCCATGGTGCTGTAGATAATCCGCTAATCTGAGTGAGGCACGGGGTGAGTGGAAAGGTAAGCACGGTAGTCCAAGACACAAATACAGCCACATGGCTGTGTCATGAAGGTAATGCAGTAGTAGTAATTGTAGAAGTAGTCTCAAGTAGTGTAGTGAGGGGGCTATTCAGTCAACATCTCGAATTAAACTATACAACAATCGGTAATAACATGCAGCAATGTACAATTCGAAAGTAAGTCAAAAATAAGTTTACAAAACAAGGAAAAGTAAGAAGACAACATGCATAGACAGAAAAGATAGGCAGGTAGTTGATTGACACAGTGTGTTAAAAATAACTAAGTCCCGTAAATTGCTTGTGAGGTCCAAGCAGTGCATTCCGTTTTTACTTGATTTAGAATAAATTGAATAAATTCACGCACAAATAGAAAATTGTTGTAAATTAAATACAATTTAGCATCATAATTAGTACTAAATTTATTTATTTTAGTTAATGTTATTTACTAATTCATTTAAATCAATTTTATACGTTTCATGTCAAAATTGTACCACTTAAAAACAGCAGTCGAAAAGAACTGCTGCATTATTCAAGAAAAAATCAAGGGCTTTGCACAAATATTTATTCAATAATTGTGGCTTTATCCAGAAAAGTATATCTAATAGTCAATATATTACTAATAGTCAGTAAATGAATCAAAAAGTAACTAAATGGTGAAATAGAATTATTAAATTAACTATGAATTTCTATGTCAATTTAAGTTCGTAGTCATCAAATAATTTGAGATCATTATTACTAAATGTTGCATTGCTCAATGATTTCAAAATAATTCAATACATTTTATACTAAATGGCTTATAACTTATAGTTAACCTGTCAATCTAATTCAACAAAACCAGTTCACCTGTTATCTCTAAAATCAATAATAAGTTCATTAGATATATAGTGTGTAAACAAGTATAACATTAGAGGCAATGAATATCAAGGAATACAATAGTCTCCGAACTAAGCAAAAGTTTATAATAACATAATGTTTGTGAGTCAATCATAAACTATGCCTGCATTCTAATTGTTGGAATATTCTACATCGTCAATCGTGCATTAATATTATAAAACAAAATTTTCGATGGAAGTCAAAATTATATTATAAAGGAATGGTTTTTTGTTGTTGCCTGTACAATAACAATTGCATAATGAAACTATACATGAGTCTATGTAGAAGATAATACAACAGGTTTTAATAACTATGCCAATACAGGCAACAGAAACATATCAATTACAGGAAGTAGAGATAAAAGAAGTCTGCTCATGGAATAAATCATAAAATATCATAATTTTATTATATTTGTATATAGCTCTTAAAAATGACACAATCAACCATTCAGCAAAAAAATTATCATAAATTGTAATATAGGTTTTTTTATAGTATATATAATATTTGTTTTGCCACAACTGCAAGTAATCTACATAAACAATTCACCTGATATAATAATAATAGTAAAAAAATAAATGTGTATTATTAAAACAACAGAAAAGTATGACCTATATAAAATAATTCTTCTGTATAGAATAATGATGGATAGTATATATATATAGTACAGTAAAAGGTGAAATCGTGTGATATTAACCTTTTTTTTTTATATCCCCAGGATAATCCAGGCAACTGTTGTTTGCCAGAACCTAGAACGCTGCCACGATCTGTAAAAGTAAGATGAAGAAAATGATGCGCTATAATTTTCAATTAATCAAATCATTAAAATACAATTATTGTCACCATTATAACATCAAACATGCAATAAACCAAAAAAATATATTCAACCTACCAAAATCAGCATCAGTTTTGAGTGCTTGCTCAATCGCTTGACGCTCAGTCTTCGGTATTCGATAAATCTCCTCCTTAAAATAAGACATAGCATTAATAAAATAGAAAACCACAAAAGTGAAATGCATTTAAGAATGTAATGAAGTAATTTATTTAGCATAAATAGAGTATATAGTTGTAGTATAGTTGGGGTAGAAGCATTTCGCCGTATTGCATTTTGCCGTATAGCATTTCGCCGTCCAATTATTTATTAATTATTAAAATAGCATCTCGCCGTATCGCATTTCGTCGTTCGATTATTTATTATTTATTAAAATCGCATTTCGCCGTCCGATTTACCTACATAGGTACTTCTCAAAATCACATTGCTGTACTTGTTTCTGGAATCTGAAAGTGCGCAAACTGACGTCCCAATCAATAATGTGCCACTATACTATATTATAAAAGGGAGTATTGGACACTTTCACTTTATTACTTTTTAATGGAAGTCAAATTTTTAAGCAATAAATCAAGGGATGAAAATGATAGATAAA
>JAYRBW010072151.1:0-26181 GCA_036023295.1 Invenusta paracnida
GATCCCAAGTCTTTCACCATCCAATGATCCCAAGTCTTTCACCATCCAATGATCCCAAGTCTTTCACCATCCAATGATCCCAAGTCTTTCACCATCCAATGAGACCAAGTCTTTCACCATCCAATGATCCCAAGTCTTTCACCATCCAATGACCCAAGTCTTTCACCATCCAATGACCCCAAGTCTTTCACCATCTAATTACCCCAAGTAAAATAGAATTTAATTTTAATATTTTTGCTATCGATAAATAATATGAAATTCTCCATTGCATTGAGTTTTAATTAATAGTGTGCCAGTTTTGATATTAAGTTTGTATATTACTACATATAGTCTTTAAACAAATAACAATTTAATCAATAGTTCTTTGTAACAGATTGAGAAATACGGAACGCACGTCATGTCATAGGTAGGGACTCAATTTCTAAATTCTCCAGTGTGTCAGCAACTTTCATACCAACATATTATATGTACATACACCTATGCTGAAGTCAATCATTCCAAATGATTCTTTAAGCCTTGCAATTTTGTTTTGTGATATTTACGCAATCTTTTTTCTAATATTTATAAATAAACTTTTATATGATATTAAATAAAGTAACACACGTATAAATGGTAAAAATCCTTCGCCGCTACTATCAAACACAAGTCTTTCATATTACTAATAAATGTAACCTCAAAACTTGTAAATGATTATATTTATACTTTATAGTTTGTTGCAGGTAAATATTTGGAGTTTATTTGCTATATCCGACCCAGAAGCAATTGTGTGCATTTTTATTTTCTAATTTAGAAATCTTTCTCATAATTATAATGTTAAATGCTGTTTGTGTATTTCCTTGATATTATGGTAGATATTCCTACATTATACTAAATATTTATTCTCACTCGAATAATACCTATAGCAACTTCCAAATCATCTGACACATAACAATCTCTCACAAGTTAGTTACAAATTTCTAAACTTCCGGTCCACAGAAATCTGGTCCTCTTTTTACCAATTATGTGTTGTGTTTTTGCACACCATTTCAATCGATTGTTTATTGAGTATATATCGCTTAATTGGAGAAAACAATTGTACACCACAACCAAAATATTCAATAGGTTTTCCTTGTCAATATGTACCTACAATATTGAGTAAATATTGCAAATATATTATTCAAAATACTGAAATATTCATTTTAAGTAATATGTTAATAAACCTAAAATACACTTCTTATTTTAATGAAACAAATAGTTCAGTCATTTAATCATTATTCCACAGGGTGCCCCGTAATTCACTGTCGATCTTAAATAAAAATATTATCTTTATTAAAGATTTTCACTGCCCCGTAATCCATCACTTCTAGCAGTAAATAAGTTTATTTATAAAACAAATTCTTAGAATATCCAAATTAGAACAGAAAGCAGACAAGCATATTTGGCCCACATCATGGTCGCATTGTATCCCTGACCTGACGTCACCAGACAATGCTTTATGGGGCATAACAAAGTCATCAGTCTTTAAAGCTAATCCACACACAAAAGATGAAGTAACAACGCCAATATGACATGCATTTCGAGAAATCGATGGAAATATATTGAGAAAAATTCACGGCCGTACCTGGAGGAAAACCGCCCTTTGTGTGGATTTAAATGGAACGCAAGTTGATCCGTTTGACTAAATTCGAGTATGTTAGTGTATCTTTTGAATAAATATAAAATGAGCTTGTAAGCTTATCTTTTCAATAAATGTATATAACATGTATAAAATCGACAGGGAATTACGGAACACCCTTAGCAAGTAGTACAGCCTAATAGTTAGTTGGCTCTATGATTCTAATTTATTTTTAAGGCTTTATGTTAAACGGATATTCAAGATTATCCAACTAACTATATGGAAATTTATGATACTTATAACACACAAATAAACATTAATATATTCTTATTTATATATTTATAAACCTTTGCATCAATATGAATACACATAGCAAACATTTAGTTAAGTGATTTTGATGAAGGGCACAGTGTATATGGACTTAGTTTAGTATTATATTTAGGTATGCACAAGTAAAATAATTTATATTTGTCTTATAATTAACAACAACAAAAATTGAATGGTTAGTAAGATGTTTAAAACGAAAGCGTTTGATGAAAATTCCCTGCTTGACAAAATGTTTGATTGATTTTCAAACATATAGGTTAACTTAAATTAATTTCTTAAGTTTGAATATATTTTAGAAAACTATTAATCATAATAATATATCGATATTTACTCATAACAAATGTGCATGGAAGAAAGTATAGTCTAACTGAAAGGATTATTTTTGTTTGTAGAACTTCCCTTGTAGAAAAGAAATACAATTTCATTATTCTAAAAATACGTGTATATATTAGTAAGAATTTATTTTAATAGCTTATGCTGATGCTAACTGAAATATTTCAACATGTGAATGCATAGAATTTCGTTTCCTTTTAATTTTAATTTTTATTATATGAAGTCAATTAAATAGTTCGTATTATGCAAACGCGATTCAACAGAAATTTTCAAAAATAATTGACATTGTATATCAATTCCCGTCGGGAAATTATTACATATATTTTTGCTCAAAATAGTATTGTCCAATAATGACTATACACAGCTAATATTTTGTACACATATAGATTTATGTCACTTTTCTAGGAATCTATTTATATATATATAAACTGTCTAACATACATTTTAAATTTAATTAAAACGTATAAATGCAAGCAACATCATCATCCTAGTAGTCATGGAATCAAACCGAAATGTATCAGTTGAAGGTAAAGCGGAAAATGATGACAGGCAAGATATTCTGAGGTTCTTATTTTGATTAGATTATTATAGTCTAGTTATTCTCGCAAAATAATCTGGATAAATTGCTAACAAAGGTTTGATGATTTATAATTGTAGATATAGGTCCCAACTAACACCTCTAAAAGTCCCAAGCTAGGGAACTTTAGGAATTTTTTAACTAATTTTTCTGATTTTATATATTAATGGATATGAAAGATTTTCTTAATTTTGTCTAATTATCTTTAAAAGCCTTATTTTTTAGAAAATGTATGTTATATTCTTACCTTTAGATAACATATTTTATATCAATTTGTTGCTATAAGTGTTTCCTATCATTTAACATAAAAATTCGTTTCAAATATTCTATAATTCAAGTTCTATATATACTTTATAATATTGATAACTAGAGTATTTTGGGGATTTAAGGCTAAAAGTGGTTTAATTATCAATATTGTAAAGCATAAAGAATTTGAATTATAGAATATTTGAGGCTAATTTCTATTTTAAATTATAGGAAATACTTATACTTAGAGTAACAAATTGATATAAAATATGTTATCTAAAGGTAAGAATAAAACATCAATTTTCTAAAAAATAAGATTTTAAAGATAATAGACAAAATTAAGAAAATATTTCATATCCATTAATATGGAAAATGAAACCAGAAAAAGTTATTTTTAAAAAATTCCTAAAGTTGTTATAATTTCTATAATTGTCCTCTTTCATAATGATATTAATATTACTATTAAATTTCTTGTCTTTAATGGTTACCTAGTTAATTTTTTAAAGGATATTTTTGAAAAAATGTATCTCTCAGAAGTGTCTGATACTATCTGCCCCGCCAAACCAGATAAACATCATAACTTTATTTGTATTCTTTATTTTGGTCAAACTTCTGACAATTTCAAAAGATTTCTCATATATGTATTTTTTCAAGTTTAAAGATAATAATATTAATGTTGCTTTAATATGTTTGAACTCTTCAAGTTATATCAAAGATTGTACTAATTAGTTAATTTAGTCATACCTTGTTTATACAGGGGGATACTTCTAATGACGTTTCATTAAAGGGGCATTTCACTAACGTTCTTCTAAATATACGTTCGCTAGAAGAGAGATAGAAGCAACGTAGAAAGAATTTAGAAGGAAGATAGCAAAATTGCGTTTCACAAAAGTTCCATTGGCTAAAAAATGAGGACGATTGAAGAGCGTTAGCAAGGCTTTAGAAGGTTTCTGTTTCACTAACATCCGAAAATATAGCAGCACTTTGATAACTCTCAGTTAAACTAGAAGAACGAATGGGATACATAAGGATACATATACTATGTATATTTTTAATGATTAATGCTTACAAAATAATTTCTATAATCTAAAAACTGTATATTAATGTCTTACATATTATGTAAGACGTTCTTCCCTTATAATATAGAGGTCTTTTATTTGTTTGCCTAGTATAGTTTCAAATTAATATAGAAAACATATGTGGATGTCACACGTTAATAATTCCCGGAAAAGAGTCGCCACGAAGACAAAGGAATTGATAGAAGACTGTTAGAATGTGTTTAGTTAAAAGCAAATATACATTAAAAGACACTTTCTATCGTCCTTCTAAAATCGGAGATAGTAGAACTTTAGCAGGGGTTCGCTAAAATTGTCAGTGAAACGACCCCCAGAACATAATATACATACCTAACACTAAGTTGGGCATCTCGTCACATACAAGATTCATGAACATGCTAATATTATAGTAATTCATCTTTCTGTAATTCAACATTTTTATAAATTACAATTGTAAGAAGAATTATGGGGATTATATTTGTATTGTATATTGTGATTTTGACATTAAGATACAAAAATCGCCATACACTCTAAAATTGAAAGCTAGTCTTACTATTCGGGTTAACCATGAATGTTGTGATTTCACTGTTAAGGTTTTGTATTAATTCACTTTTCCATCTTTTCGATATCTTGTATACTTGTCATTTGAAGTATTTGCTTGTTTGATCTGCGGTAAATTTAATTACTTATTTCATTTTTGAAATACGACTAGAGTCAAAGCATGTTTAGCAATAAAATTGACATGAATTATACACACGTTTTTATTTTTCCTACTCATTTATATAGATAGACTAATGGCCTATGAAGTGCATTTGTCTCATTTGAATGTCTGTATTTGTCTCGAATAAGAGAATAATGTTCTAAACATCTTTGAATTATCATTCTTTCAATTTCTTAAAGAGAGTAATGAGTTTATTATAAAAAAACTTACTATGTTAATGATTTACTATTTCATAAAGTGTTCCATCGAGTGTTCATTATAAAGCTCTTCATCGTGAGGGTTAAGTCGAGAACTACAAAATATAAACTTGTAATTTGCCCAGTTCACGGCGATTCAGGCAGAATAGCCTTTAAATGATTCCGATTAGTACCAAATGACGTACAAATAGAATAATAATGCATCATTAAAAATAATAGAAAATACTTTGACTGTATAGAAAATAAAATGTTCATTGACAAAAATATAATTTCATTTCCAATGTTTCGAAACAGTATATAAATAATTATATTTCTACATTAGAGACATTAGTTAAACGTTGAGCTAAATATATGAATGATAGATTTATTTATCATATCCGTTCAATTGATGAACTTACATTTCACAATAAATTGAAGATATTTAGTACAGTCAACACAACCACTCAACAGCTGAAACTGTTTATTTATACATTATAGCATATCTAAATACATAGAAGATTATGAATCGAAGTATAATAGGATTGATATAAATATAAAAATGACATTGAAAAAGTTATTATTTTAATAATTTCTCCAATAAAACTGCGACATATGACCTACTTTGCTAATCAAACTGAAATTGTAAAATTGCAATTATTATTTAAATAAAATATATGCAAATATACACAAATAATTTTAAAATGAATTTGTCCGCCAAAATCTTGTTTAAATATTCTGCATTATCTATGTACAAATAAAATGAAACAACCAAATAAGTCAACAAAGTTACCTTTTATATATATATATTACTTTCGCTTGTGCAAATTAGCAAAAATTCTCCAAAAAAACTTTTGAAGCATAGATTAATTGTATTAAAACTGTTTTTATATTCTTATTAAAGCAGTTATTATGTTTCATCTATTTTCATTATATGATACTATACTGTATATTGCTATTATTATATTTATCTAAATCTTACAAAAGAATATTCAAGCAATTCTCTTTCCTTCATTCTAACTTTCAATCCTCTTTACCACTGACAATGGTTTATTTGGTCAAAATAGACTTCAACAATGTTTCACTCACTTAGTTTGTTATTCCAGGGTGTGGATAGTATTTTCCCATTTTTATTCACTGGTTAATTGGCAGCGAACATAATTTTTAAAACATTTTTTAGTGAATCGATTTTAATGATTATGTCATATAATTTTACGATTCAGTACCTCTAAAATACACCCACAATAACAGAAACATTAGTTATCAAGGAGGAAGACAGTTAGGATTAACATCTTGTGACTTATTACCTGTTGTAGAGGACGATATCAGGTAACCAAAGCTTGTTGCAAGGGATCCGGATTGTGCGAAGGTCATTGTAGTCTCGAGGGTCCCAGATCAAGCGTTCATCGACCCATTCCTGCAAATGATAAAGAAAGAATATGTAGAATAGGAAGGACAAAGTACTCATGATATAGGAGCATTTTCACAGATGGAGTAAGCTCAGTAAAAACATCAAAACACGAGAATAATCATCAGGTGACTTCATAAAGTCGACAACGTTGAAATCCACTAAGTTTTTAACTTAAAAATAGAGGGCCGTACATCAAATGCAGTTGGAAATATTTACTTATTCTGCTTTACATTACTATAAATATTGTTGTAAAATTAGTTTTAGTGGAATGTTTTCTATACAGAAATTTTAGAATATAACTCAGGTTTAAGTTCATATCTCTTTTATTAAAACTCCACAATGGTGTCAGGAATTAATCCACACCTCTTAATATATCAAAATTCAACCACTTGGCAAAATGCAGACGTTAATTGTTTGTAAGTTTTCAAAATATTAAAACAGAGATAAAAATTCACTATAGAATGGTTATTTATCTATGTTTCAATATTTGGGCAGATATTGCAGACAATAAAAAATTTGTATTACAAAATTATATAATATGTTTAAAATTTACAATTTAAATTCAAATATTATTCAAAGTAGAAGATTAAATTATATTTGAAAATAATAAAGATTTAAGAAATAGTTATAATCAGTAGAAAATTCGAATAAGTTTGAAATCTAATTCAACTTTTTTAGTGTCATCTGTCAGTGAATTCCGTATTTTGGAAGTTATTTTTTCTTTTAAATTTTATTTAACGCACTCATTAAAAGGCAAAGTAAAAGTAAATGAAACAAACAATTAGTACACCGAAAATCCTTATTTCTTTGTTTTTTTATTGTATCAGTATAGGTATAAGCAAATTTCAGCAAAGATAGCCATGTTTTTACTTTAAAAATATATGTTTCATTGTTTTTACCCTAAATAGTCTATTTTTAGAACTTGATCACGTGATGACCAGCACCTTTGGGTGCATCATAATGAATAGAAGACCAAAAAGTGTAAAACTTTACTTTAGGAAAGTCATCAAAACTTAGGTATTATATTAATCCATTTGTGCATTAATGTCCTCTCTTTTGCTACTTGAAAGAGGGCATTTTCTGGCTGTTTGATTGGCATTTTTGATTGGACGATTCCGCTGATTGGACGATTGCGCCAAGGATATGTGTGAAATAGGATGCGTATTGATTCTATTCCAATTAAAGATTTGTGATATCAACCGTTATTGTATATAATGTCTGAAATAAATAATGTGTTTATTTTTTATAACAAACCGGATTACAACATACTACTTGTTAATTGTACAATATACTACTTGCTACATATTAACTGAATGTAAGATTAAAATGAGTAAACGCATTTCCTTTCAAACCGATCTGTTGGAATATTTCGATTTTTAAGGTAAAGTTGTAAAGCTTAAATTTAGCCGACGTCATTTCCGGCATTAAGCGGGCTGAAAGACTGTAAGACGTGGTGATCCTGGGACCTCCATCGATCGACGGAGCGGATAAAGCAGGAGCGAAATGACCGTCAAATGGACCACTTAAGTGGAACGACAACAATTCTAAGCGTTTTCATTACTTATAAAAACCTTTTTCATAGTGATATGTTTATCCAAATCATTGCCTAATATAGATCGCTGAATGGTTCAGGAAATAATTGAATTTGTTGTGTTCCAGATTTCAGCTGTAAGTAGAATTATGATTTCATATTAACCGGAAAACATTATTAGAAAACTACAACCATTAACTTGTTTAACAAAATTGATGTCTTTCTTGCATGAGATCATATATTTGCTGTCTTTTAAAAGTATTTATTTTCGTGCCAGATATTGGAAATTATCGTCGAAAAATGATCGCTAGATATTACTGTTTCCAATTTTATAAATATTATTTGTTTTAATCGAAAGTATCTTTCAAACCGGATTTGCACTTGCGGCACGTAAATTATATTGCTTATATTAATTATTCAAATATCTTCAAACGAGAACTAATAATGTGATTTAGTAAAATTAATAAATATTGACTGCTTCATATACTTACGTGCATGATCTATAATCATGAAAATATAAACATAGATAGACAGTTTTAAGCTTATATTAAGAATGATATTTTTACTCATTCACTTATATTTGACAGAAATTCAAAGAGTCCTATTGAAATTCATTTTATGTGTGCTATATTATATCCCTAACCCTAATAGAATAACAATATTAGAGTATAATACGAAGCTTCAGCTGACATTGTTTTATTAGATTTGTACCCTCACAAAGTAACTATGAAAAATGCAATATCTAAATCGTATTTCTGAAATGAATTATCAATATTATAAAAAATCTAAGTTGGTAGAGTCAATAACTTTATACCTATATAGCATTATCATAAGCATATTGCTCCATCATATTTTTTTTAGGGGGGATGTTTTCTTAAAATGTCGTAAAAAGAATAATGTTGGTATTAATTATTACATCTAATAAAATGTTGCATATTATTTTGTTTATCTAAGTGTTTTCGACATATCACAAACAGTATTATATTTATAAATCATGATAATAACTTTTGCAGCTATGTATATGAATAGCAGTTCCAAAGTCTATGTTAGGCTTATTTTAGTTATAAAAATGATTTTAGAACTATTTTAAATTCTGGTTATTAAATAATTGAGTTATGAATTTTAAATGCATTTTAAAATGCTTGTAATATGAAGCAAACCACTTAGATAAACAACATGATATTCAGTACATTTTATTATTAATAATTGTTAAAACATTTCTTTAAATATGCATTTTCATGAAAATGTTGTTAAAAATACAGAAATGTTCCTATTTGGGAAATCATAAAAATTACAATAATTTGTTTCAGCTACCAAATGGTGATGTCTATCCTATATTTTAGAATCTAGACCGGCATAGCTTTCTAACGATGTGTAACACTTTTCCTCCATTTTGAGGTTCCGAAAAATGATTTGGCCACAGGCTATTATTATAATTATCACACGGTAAATGTAAGTCTTATAGATCGAATATTCTATGCGTAGATATAGGAATAATTGTTTTACCGTATATCATGTCTTTACTTTCTAAATACCACATTAGAAAAAATGCTAAACGTATCAGAATGTTTAAACTAATGCACAATGTTTATTTATTAACTGAATGTGTTCTAATCATGATTACATTCTTCCCTGTCCCAAATGATTAAACAAGACTGCTTTTATTGTTGTATATTGATGTTATTAATTATGTACACATTATCACATAATCAGACACAGTTTGTGTTTCTTTCAGTAAATCAATGCTTGTAAACATATTAGACTGGATTTGCTGGTTTGTTCAAATAATGGAAACCGTTATTATATATCTAGGTATTTAGGTATATCTTGATATCACAATGAATATTTGTTCATCACCATCGATACATGCGTGTGTACTTATGTATAATAAGGAAAAATGTCTTCTAAATAATTTTTTATACCTAAAAATGGTTTGATGCAGTATATTTAGTGAATACTTTAGAAAGTACTTATTTATTACAATAAAAGTTAACATATTTTGTAATTTTTAAATAGTTTCAATTGTTAAACTGTAAAATTCGGACTGATATTTCTCTAAATTCTGCTTATCTTAATCCCCTATTTTAGAAAACCTATGAACATTAAATGCCAACTTAATTTGACTCTTTAATACATCACTAAAGTAATGAATCTTCCTTAAAACACATGGTTCCATTAACTAGAGGATTAGTATTTATGTAACCTTGAAATAGTGCACCATAAATAAGAACTTTGAAACATGTCCAGTATACTACATACATAATATACATAATATATATATTATAGTTAAAGAAAGCAAAACATAAAAATGTTCAACGAAATTATAATAATTCCTAAATGTTTGCATACTATACTTACAAATATCCAGAGGCATTTTCACTTTTATACCAAGGAATATTTTATAATTAATATCTATAGATAAACTCTCTAGATATTTGGATAATATGATGAATATTATATTTATACCAAAACGTGTAGAATTTCTTCTAAACAAATGATATATGCAAATTCAACGAATATTAAATGACTAAAAACAGGAATACTTTAAAGCTTTGCAAAATGAATATTTTGGTGACATTATAAATCTATAAAAATTGTGAAATAAATTCATCGTATAAAGTAATGTGAGATGTTTTATGTGAACCGTTCGTAAAGTGGAATGCAGTATATAAGATAAGATATGTGGCAATCCAGACATTTCTCATCATTAATTACCCAATTGACTTACATTTAACTTGTTATGGCACTATAAATCATGATCCTATTTAAAGCTGCATGAAATATATTAATAGTTGACGTTCTACATAATTCACATTTTACCTCGAGTTACTTGAATAATCTGAAGAAAACTAATATTTTTTTAACTTAAAACCAAAAATATGACAAAGAAAGACTCACCTGTTCCAGCCAAACGTTTGTCGTGAGAACCTGATTGACTTCATCCTGAAATTAAAGATATAATTATCAATTAGAATAATAGAGTAGAGCAACTTCCTTTAAATCATGTTCGCTTAAATGCCTAAATAAAACATATTAAACATATATGAAAAGTTTTATAAGTAGCTTCATATTTTTTCAATAATTAACAAACTCAAACTGAAATTCAAATGTGTCCAAACGAATATTAACGCTATAGCAAAATATTATTTTAATGTAATAGTACCAAGCAAAATATTAAAAGCAAACATTTTAATGAAAAATAGAACAAATGAAGAATAAATATAAAATTCAATGATGACATTTTTTCAATTTATTCGCGTTAAAGTAATATCTTACATGCAAAATAATAGCCATTATATCAATTAAAAATGTAATAAAATGAATAAAAACCCAAACTTTTAGCAAGCAAGAAGATGGCATAAATATGAACATCTTGGTAATCAGAATGCATCACAAGAAAATATAATTAGTCATAATGCCTTCATGTTGATTAATGGAATTTTTGGTTGTGAAATGTTAATAAACTTTTAAATATTTACTGCAACTATTTATTTTGCATTCCACAAGTAACCATCGCATATTTTCCCGTTCATAGTATATTAGACTAATAGTTCAAAAACAAAAAATGTTTAAAAATCAATAGAGAAACAATTCTTGTGAAAAATGGGAACTAAAAAACGTGACTATATATCCGATATTCATAGAGTGTACAAAAGATCAAAATTGTATGTACCTACAACTTCCACTTATATATGGATTGATTGTTTGAAATATTGTACTTTTAATAAATCAGCGCAATTCCTAAAAATATTGTTTAATTATTTGTGAATAGATGCTTTAGATCTCAAGAATCCTATAAATCATTTCTAATGAATGAAATAAATTAGGCGTATTTAGAAATACCTTTTAGACTCATGGCTTGAGAATGGATATGAAAATCGATTTAGTATACTTTAAAGTCGCTTTCTACATAAGTTGCACGTCGAAAATGGTGACATACGAGGTTGAGTTATATTTCATACTCAACCCGCAGAGTTGGTTGATATTAAAAATGTGTACATATTATATTATGTGGAGGTGGCTTATACGATTGGAGACATATGCCATTCACATTGCTAAAAACAGGCAAATCAAACATTTTAAGGGGAGACAATAAATACATTAAAAGACGTTATTCAAGAACTATACAGTGATTTTGAAACAAAAGTCATCCAATATTCATTCCAGTAAGATCAATTGTAATGGGGAGATATGTTGCTGCAACAGACTCATATTATTAAATAATAAATAAAAGTAAGGATCAATATAGATATTGGATAGTATAATCGAATAGAATAAATAGTTCATTGTAGGTATTATTCGATATCTGTAGTTGTTACCTAAGTTATCCGATAAATGTGTCTAATATGTGACACAAGTACCTATAACGGGATTCGTTGAAGTTGTTTCATTCGTTTAACTGTTGGGGATATCACATTTGCACCCACAACTCTTTTTATCAGTTTGCTATTTTCTGGATATTGAATTTTAAAGGATACTTTTTAGAGGCTTTAAGGAATCGAAATAGTATATTGATTGAAACCAATGTCTTTAGAGTCTAATATATATCAATCATTATTTTATTTGGTGAATTTACTCAAAATTTAGAAATACTAAATCATAGCCAAATGTTCTTGTCAATTACTATATTATCCTATGTTTTTACTCGAAAGCATTTTAACTAAACCATTAAGATCGTATATTATGTAAGATCGTACGTTAGGGATATTTGAATTTCAGCATTACTCGATAGAAATAGTTGCTACGAAAAGACAACAATATTGCTAGTTTTAATTGTAATATTTAAGATTGATATATACCATTGGCATGTACTATACAAATTAGTAGTGCAAAATGAGAGATAAATATGTTACCATTGTAAATTAATTAGACGATGCGGTAGCATCAAAAAGCCAAGAACAAGTCAGTGTCAGTATCAGCATTCATTTTGTTAGTAGTAGTGCCGAAAAATGTCATAAATAAAAGCAGAATCAGTCCTACCTATTTAACAACACATTAGGAAATAAAAGCGGAAAAGAGACATAAAACGATAGTTCAGAAAGAAAGTATGTCATTTAAACCAAAATAACAAGATAAAGTAGTAAACGATATAATAGACGTAATATTTTAAGCTTCTTATATCCGATTGCAAAAAATAATAATAACTTACAAAATTGGTGTAATGATTAGGAAATTAACAAATTCTCACATATATGTAGTTTATTATTATATTATTATATATATATTATTATATTTATGATTTATATCAAACTCAAAAAGTTAATAAATATCATGTGAGCAAAATTAACAAAAATTCTGGGCTCTTATGATACAGAAGCAAAGCAACTTTCATGATTGTATTACTTATTTTCAGTGATATAAGTAATACAAATGACCAAAGTGATAATAGATTTCATACCAAAGTAAACTCCAAATTTCAATTAGAGAAATTCTTGTGATTTTTCCCACTCATTTATAGTGAATTTCGGTTTGATCCATTTCATCAATCATTCGCGCGCGCATTTTGAATAGCAATCTTACTTCAAAATAGTTTAATGTTCTTTCCAATAATTTGGTTATAATTTTTTATAATCAGTAATCTTTGAATCAGTATTATTAACATGCTTGAGAATTATATCTCGATAAATTGATTACATAACATAATAATATAGTGCACGTCGCATTTACAAAGATAATTCCTTTGTAAAGTATAGCAATCGTGTTATTTTCTATAAATTGGCAATATACTTACATATTACTTATAATCCATTTGAAATTAATAATGTAAAACTAAAAGTGTATGTACTACATATTATATCTTTATAACTGAAAATATAATAAGTCTGTAATTTGCAAGCAAATTAATTCTGCAGATAGGCACACTAAATAATGTATGATACATTACACAGTTTTTATCAAGTTTGGATTCGAATTAAAGATGACAAAACATACTTTCCATATGTGATACTTTTAATTTGTTTAAACATACATAAACAAACATATCTGATTTATAGTTTTAATACAATTTGATTATAAAATGATATTTTATACAAAAGTAAATCGTTTAATTTAATTTTTAATTATGTTATAAACATGATTATATTGATATACTGCAATTGTGGCAAAAATATTGTACCCGTCTAACAATTATAAGTAAATATTGTACCAGGTTTTAATGATAATCATTTCGGGATGCATTTCTATTGATGTTTAATTTAATATCCATATAATTTTTTGGCAAACTATCATCCCATGGCATTTATCAACTAGATAATGCCCCCCATATACATTCGGCAATTCACACTCAAACATGTCTTCAAGAATATCAGATCACTTGTCTAAGAGCAAGATCACAGATCAAGAATATCAGATCACTTGTCTAGAGTGCCCTGCTTTCAGACTCAATATGAATCCGATAGAAAATATTTGGCGTCAGATGGAAATAAATTACGAGAATGTGAATGTCCTATCAACTTGGACGAGTTTTATGTAACCCTGGATTACATTTGGACAGAATTAATGGACTATGT
This sequence comes from Invenusta paracnida, assembly GCA_036023295.1. NCBI lineage: Eukaryota > Metazoa > Platyhelminthes > Proseriata > Coelogynoporidae > Invenusta > Invenusta paracnida. The sequence goes on from JAYRBW010072151.1 coordinate 14,478, forward strand.
AAATTATAGAAGAAGTTTAATCAGTTCCATGGTTCCCCATGTCCAAGCGCTCCATGATTCAGAAGGGGGCTTTACCAAATATGAACTATAAACATGTCATGTAGTTTTTTGTAATTAATTAGCGTGCACAAAATATGTTTTAATGTTATTTCCTTATAATTGTTATGCGGTACAATATTTTGCCACGAGTTAAGTTAAAAACAACATCGGTCTTACAAAACGTTTGAACATAAAATGGTTGATATTTAAATATAATGCCTAATTAAATGTTAAGGATTGACAATTTAAAAAATTACTGAATTATTCTACAAATTAAAATTAAAAATATATTTTGGCGATTCATCGTGATCCTGCTTCGAGATAATGACGGCGTTAATTCTTGATAACTAATATAACGTCTTAACTCGTATAAAGGCTTGAAAAAATGCTTTTGGCATCGTCGTACGAACATCATATTCACGAAGGGTTCGAGTAAAGAATCCTGTACTCTATGGATACAGCCACATATTCTAGTTTATATATCAATTAATGTGAATTGAAATATGTATATTAACTTAAAAACTTTCAACTGTAGCTGTGTAGAGATATTCGATTTATACAAATCAAGACAATATTCCGAAACAAAATAATATATTCTTGATCAGTGAATGCAAAATTAATCGATACATTGATCATTTCTTATTTCAACAATTTACTAGGTTGTTCTGAACTCATATATAATTATAGTAGGTATATATTTTATTGTAATATATCGAAGAATTATTTTCGGCGGGTATAATTTATCTTTATGGATTTTCGCATCAAACCTGAAATATATATTATTACACTTTAATGTGTTACAAATATGCAGTGCATAAGTATGCAATAGACGGTCTGTAAATATAGCGTGACATATATTATGTAGTTTCGTGTTTATAATATAATATACGTACTATAGTATAACCCTATACTCCATGAATATATCAAATATATGGAAGTTATGCTGCGTGAATTTAGCTAAACAGTAATAGTTGAATCGACCCCACTAATTGCCTATTTCTACTAATATTGAGAAGACTGCAAGACGTGGTCCCAACCATCTTTGTGCCACATTTCTCATAGTAAACAGATGCCCAGCAGGTTTCGCTAGGAAACCCATTTTTCAGTAGTGTGAAGATAACCCCCTCCTGTGTATATATACATACATACAATCCTTTCCGTCTATGCAAATGCAACACACAGAGAGAACATAAAGTCTTCTTCTGACATTATCTCCATGCAGGAAAATATCAAAGATAAAGAACTATATTCACCGTCCTGTTGGACCTAAATTAGATTATTACGCAGGGAATTCTGAGCCTGGGATAAGTGGCTTAAGTGAAGGGCTGTAAAGAGTAAGCTTATCAAAAACAAGACGGTTGAAATGTCGCCATTTCTCCTTTTTTTGCACAAATAATATTTCGTAATGTATATGTATTATGCAAAATGACATAAAATATTGTTATTCAATCATATAGATACCTTTATTTACTGAAAGATTATTAGTTATGGAATATCTGTATTTGTATTTTCATATAATAAACTTAATTAACTCTAATTATTAACTAAGGAAATATGTACAAGTGCTTTTCTTAATTCAAATCATACAGGTACCTTTTGGACAGGTCATTAATGATTAACAATATTTTGAAATGACACTTTGACAAGAAATATTAGACTCCTCTATATAGCTGTATTTATGTAAAGATTAAAGTTTAAATTTAATTTAATTTAATTCCAAGATATGAAACCTCTAGCATGTACTATTTATAAAAATGAAGTTACATTATCTATTGAAAGAACCATACTTGTTGTATAACCAGAAAATTTCAAATTAAATACAAATTAACAATATACGAATATATTTCTATAATTTGGCGTAAAATCTATAATTAAAATACAAATATGTAGTATGTATATATTAAAACATTATTTTAACTTAATAGTTACAGGCTACAATATATATAAAATATATCTTAAGTTCCCATAAGTTAGCTAGAACTCATTAAACAATCCCTTTGATGGTACATATTCAGTAGCATATGGATTTTGTTATTTTTAGCCAGCTCGTAGAAACTTACTGTGTTTTTATTCATTTCTCAAGCTAGTAGGTGTTGTGAAACACCCCGTATATATAACAAAAATTGTATGGCTTCTTAGAAATATATAACTAAAAGAAAATTACTGAAATGTATGAGACATAAAAATATTAAAATAATCTCGTTAAGATTATAATATAAACGCAAAATATGTTTTACATTAACAGCTATTTTCGTATTTACTTGTTAAAGTTTTATCTACATAAAATGTTTTGGATTTTACGATACAAAACAAATACGTAATTTTTATTCTTAGTTTTAAATTTATATTTCTAACCAATCACTAATTTATATAATTATAAAAACTTATTTGCTGATATAATTATGTTCCATCATTTTAAATTTTTCCTAAAATGATTGACGACGGAAGATAATTATTTTACTTTCTTGATGAAAATTTGAAAGGTTCTCAGAAAGTCAGAAATTAGCACAGAGAGCAAGTGTCACTCCTTCAAGTAAGATTGAAATTGCGCTGTAAGTTAGTAATTATATTTTAGATATATTTTAATAGTGATTCAGGAAATAAGCAATGAATGTACATATTATGCGTGTGTAGGATAAATATATACGATGAAATGAGATAATATTATAAGGAATAAATATGATGTAATAAAATAAAATAATAAATTTTAAATGATGCAATAGTAATATACCTATATTGCATAAATAAATAATAAACAAATTACATATATATACATATTGTAATTAATAAAATATATATATATATAATGAAGTAATGTATCAAATAAATAAAATAATTTATAATGTATAAATAAGAATTAATAAAAGAATGATAGCAGTTTAAATGATAAATTTATTAAAAGGGCTGTATACATAAACCTTTCAATAAATAGTGTATATATTATAAAAAGAGACACAATAAATGATAGCCGAAAAAAATTTCATGTTTGTGACTTATTTCTTTCTATTCAACAAGTAAATCACGATACAATACAAAAAGTTTGCAATAAATATGCCAAATGGGTCCAGCTGAAAACGTCGTTCAACTTATTTTGGTAATAAATTAATTTAATTTTGAAGTTTGAGGTAAACATATATTATAAATTAAATCGTTTTGGAGGATAAAAATAAATTATGAATCGTTTGTGCTGACAAAAACAAATGTCTAATCACAATAATCTCTACACTCTACAAACAAAATTTAATGAATTATCAAGTGAATCAATTTTACAAAATTATAATTTTTTTATAGTTGCTATTTAGTGTGTCTCAATTATCTTTCAGCATTTTTATAACATTATTTTGCAAGAAAATCACTTTTCCAAACAGTAAGTAATTAAAAGGTCACTTTCTACTCCTCTGTTCTATTTCTCTGACATCTAAATATTCATAATTTTGAGAACAACAAAAAGAATGTATATCATTTGTTGGAATCTAATTAATGTCCCTGTCGTCTCATATTAGTTCTCTTTCAGGGTGTCTTGTGGCTAACTGGATTCTTTACTTCCCCAATCCAGCTCTCTTATATAAAACCAGCTTATCGTTGACTCAAAGCCTCATGAGATAGTTCAGCAATGTTGCTGTGGATATAAATGATTCCTCCAGGATATACATACGCTAGATTTATACTTACAATTCCCCTCTTTTCTAACCCAGCTATGCTAAAACCAATCGTCCTAATTTCTAATGCAGCACCAACACGTTTTCTATTGCCACCCCAATAACATCTGTGATTAATGTCTTTTCTTTATTGCTTGCAGGCGTCGAGACAACAAAGTGGAATACATATTGTGTTCTTGTATTTGGATATGATTTACCTCCATAAAAATGGAAATATGTTTCCCGTTATTTAATAGATTTGTAAAATAAATGTGGGCTGATTGTTTTGTTTTAGAAAAGAAGATGAGTGTAACAAACAGGGAAAAACGTTGCTAAATCTTGCAACTTAACGTTTGTTATTATTTTTACTAAAGATTAAACAGTATAATAGAATAATTGGTTTGAATAATGAAATATAAAATGAACAATAAAACATAAAAATAATTCTTAAATACTTTTGAAACTTATTCAACAAATAAATCCACATAAACAAAATTAGTATTGTTATAAATATTTTTATTTGCATAGTCTTAATTTTATAGAATATACAGATAGACACCTATGCATAAATAAGTTTGAGGTAATATTAAAACCACTAAATACTTTTTCGGAAATCATCTCTTGTTTAATATGAATGTGTTTTGTAATTTTCCTCTTCGAATCTTTGATGAAAAGGCTTTTTATGGCTGCTATCAATGTGTGAAAATACAACATTTATTAAGAATAATACAGATTTTCCACTCAGACGAATTTTAATGACCGAGTTTAAAATTGAAACTGAAGTACTTTAATTCTTCATTTAGTAATCCACGTTCGCAAACGTACCATGAGTGTCCTACTAATAGAAACTAATTATAACTTAAAATGGTTCATCAAAATATACATTTATTATGTATGCTGACTGAAACATAACATTCAATTAAAATCATTGCATTTTGAATTAAAAAACAAAATTATACTTTAAAATGTTTTGATTCTTTACAAATTGAAAAATATTTTTATGAATCGTAAAGATTTAAAGATACGGTATTTTAAGTTCAAAATAAAAAATCTTTAAAAATGTCTTTCAACTTTGATCATTTTTAATAGTTAATGATACAGAATTGTATATATACACAGTTGTTAATATTTACATAGTTACCATCTGCAGCATAGCAACATCATGCATGTTTTCTATGTCATAAAAATCAAAAAGCACAAATGACTAAAAATGTATTAAATAATTATTTTTTTGTGTAGAGCTATATTATTATGACAAAATTATTTTGACTGGCATATTAAGCTTGTACTGACATGTAAATTGATTAACGGTTTATCGATAAGCTTGGTTTCAAGTTGAGTCAGGTGTACCTCACCATATCGGTAATCAAGATCAATGTCAGACCGAACTTGATGGAGACTATTTTCGTTGCGTTGTACACAGGTCGAGAGCCTGTTTCATATGGCTCCAAGAGAAAGGCCATCAGACGTTGTTCGTCCGGTTCATAAACCACCTCTAATTGTATGGGGCGGGGGAAGGGAGGGGGGGAGAAGAGAGAATTAGGAAACTCACCAGTTGAGAGATCTGAACGAGTGTGACTTGAAATTTGATCACAACAGTGTCCGTCGCGTTGAAAATCGGTCTCGAAGCCACATCATAGTTAGTGAGAACGAACTGCAGTAAGCGTTGTTCGTCAGTTGCTGTATATATCAAATCTGTCTCAGAAGTACTCCCGTCACCACTACTACTGTCATTATTGTCGTAACTGCTAGTTAACGGTGTTAATGGTGTTAACGGTGTCGTCGAATCCAAATCAATGTCACTAAGAGCAAGTTGAGTTAACAGGATACTCGATATAAAGACTGTAGTTAGCGAACATTTTAAAGGAAATCTACGCATTCTGACAAATGTATGTTACTAGGATGATTTTAGTATGTGGAATATATTAATTCATACCTTTAATTTATTAATAATTCCAAAAGAATGCACATTACTTTGAGCAAGTTAGTAAGATGATAACTGGAGCGCATTTATCCTGATCTAGTAACATAGCTAATATTATTATACGAAAGATCGAATGAATAAATAGAACTGATTTGATAGGAGAATATTTTAACCTATCACGATTCTCTGTTTCATGACATACCTACTTGCCAATAATGATTGATTAATACAGACAAGTATATTAATGCTTAGCTTTAATATGTGGTTTGGTGTCTAAGCACAATTAATGAAGCAACAGACAAGGTAATTCGTGTGTATATGTGTCCAGTAAAGAAAGTCGTATATTATCGGATGGTTACCACAACTAAAACTATGTTCTAGATGATATAATAAAAATTAATCGACCGCATAATTTCTGATAACAACGGGAAACTGTTCAATACGGTCAGTTGTAAATCCGGCGTAATAAATACTTTTTTATTGTGTTGATTGTGGTTTTATATACAGCTAAACGAAATAAAAAATAATTTTTCTTGACAATATTAATTATTGATGACATGTGTAAATTTTAAAGCGTTATTTTTTAAATAATTTAATAAATTAATAATAACTAATTTAAACCAATACGTTATTAAAGATTGATTATTAAAGAAAAATCAATTAAAAAACGGAAGATATATTTTATATTAATTAATTTTCACTCAACTTGTAAAACTATCTTTTACTTTTTAATGTTAAAATAATTATAAACTATTTCTATTTATTTTTCTAAATATTTATTTATTCGTACATGACTTAGTTTATACGTATTAATGCATGATTTTATAACAGAACTACCAATTGTAATAGTAAGGTGACATTCATTTAAATTTATAGTACAAAAAGGTTGTTAATGGTAACAAATGATAAAACGTTCATACATTAACTTTAGAAAAATAATATAGAAAAGGTTATATTACATTTGTATTACCTACAGCTATTTTAAAAGAATCTGCTTTCAAATTATATTCGATCATTTAAAATTGAAATATACGAAAGATAAAATAATAGTAACTACGAGTATCTACAGTTATTAGTCAGTTCTATTCCAAATTCTTTAATTTCTAAATTGTAAAATATGTATTATACTTATAGCACAATCATTATAATTGATTACAATTTCTTACTTAAAGTTATTAATAAAGTTACAAAGAATTTTTATTCGATAAAATTAACTTTAAATCCATTGTATATAAATATTTAATAAATTCGGTAGTGAATTATATAACAAATCATTTTAATGGACCTAAGTTGGTCGTTTAATATATTTCAGCATTAATATGTCGTAAGCAAAGACGCCAATGAAGGTTGTAAACAATATTCAAAGAAATCTATATACATTTAAGATTTTCTATTTTATGTTTATGCATAAAGTTTATTGATAATGAACGATGCATCACATAAATATTTACGATGAATAAGTGCAGTGTTGTAAGGATCACTTACTCCAATGCACTTATGATCCTACAAAATATGTAAACATTGAGTAATTTCCTTAGAAGGGCAAGTATTTACCTGTAGAATAGAGGGTGGTGGGGAGCAACCATGACTTTCAAAGCTTTCTGTTTATAAAAAGATCCTTTTATTCAGGTCGTTTCCAATAAAAATCAACAGAAAATATTACGCTGAAAATCGCATGCTAATATACTATGTGTTTAACTAATTCCCAAAGTGTTATCTACTATTGGTTGTATTAAATATAATGTTGAATTATATACTGGAACACTATCATAAAATGCTTTAACATTTTTTCTTTGCATAGTCTTGATAAATAGAATAGATTTTCCAGTAAATAAAAAAACAATTGTAATTGAATGCATTAAACGTCTAAAAAACATTGAGTGTCAATAAAGTATAAAAGTGTATTTTATAAAATGTCATTGTCTAATATCTTTCTCAATCATAAACGAGTTTTTAAAGTAATCGATAAATATAAAAAACGAAAAAGTTGCTATATGTATATTCTCTTTTATCATTGGCTCATGCGGATTTCATTTACTGATGTTTACTCATTTTAAATGTGCATTTTATTAATATTTTCTTTCAAATCTTTTATTCTTGCTTTGCCAAATATACATATATATATTATAATCTTATTCAACTTGTAGAAGTTGATGCTTTTGCTCGTATTACTGTCTCGGCTTGCAACTGTCATTTATCGTACAGTTGATTGCAGCTGGAAACCAATGTACACTATTAATCATAATGTATATCGATGTAAAACAAGGTATAACTCTATATTTCACAATCTTTACGTGAAAAGCAGAATGTTATTATTGAAAACCAGAATATGGCCTTAGTTTACGGAAATTGTATTAATAAGATTCACATTGGAATTCGGGCTAACTATAAAATATTGTAGTAAATAGTTTACGTTCTTTATAAGTAAGTCATTTAATGTATAATGTATATTATTAAAATTTCAGTAATGTATACTGATAATAAGAAAATATATAAATATAACAAATAATTTGTCATTGAAGCCTAAAACTATTCAATCGATAATTAGCCCAATGACGCAGCGCAAATCAGTTTGTTAAAGCCAGGAGTATGTACCGGGGTTCGAACATGCTACCTTCAGGTTTGAAGGCAGAAGTCTAACCCACTTGGCTACCACTCTTTAAGCTTACGACGACTAATTAATTATGATTTATATTATATATGCCAGCAATTTACTGATAATGATATTTTGGAAAATATGTTAAATATATAATTTTGATATTTAAAATATTTGAAATATTCCAAATTTTTATTCATTACAAGTAATTATAGAAATACTTTATGGGTCCATACATGATATAACTATTTAAGAAAATGTCCTTATAGATGTTGGATTTTATCTCACCGCGAATGGAGTCCTGATGCGATTTCATTGCCAGTAGTCCCAGAATTAGTGCTATCGACAGATATTCCATTCAGTTATTTCTGAGAAGAACACATGCAAATATATGCCCATTAAATAGATTAAATTAATTAAATGATATATACATATATACATATAATGATAATTTTTCAGGTCTTTGTCAGTCTTTTTCAGTTTTTGAAAATTTTTGAAAATTTTGTTTAAAATAACGTAAAATAATAAAAATTTTTTTTTTATCAAATCAGCTAAACACTTTTCAACAGGTCTGATATTTTATACAAATCGTCAATCTTCCATAAATATCTTCAATATAAGAGCTGTCTATTAAACTACATCAGTAGGTTATTGGTTTTTATTTATTTTAAAATTAATAAATGTATGTAAAGCAAATATTTTTTTATATTTTTATATTCTGAATATATATACATTGGGTTATTCATAAATATATTTCTTAATTTAATATAAAATGTAATATATTACTGAAAAGTAACTATAAATTAACTAAACGTATTATTTGCATGTTGCGTAAAAATATATGAGAAATAATAAATTCTATAATATTAATTTCAGTTATATATGAATTATAACGAAACAGTTTATAGTTTTATCGAATAAGAAGATAAACGTTCTGCTCCCAATGAAGCATGATTCGTATTATAGCATAATAAAAATGTACTACATAAATAATTATATCGTGCAGCCTTCCTGTGATTAGTATAATATTTCATTGATATATCGTGGTTTAAAATTGGTTAGCAATCGACATTGTAAAAGACTAACAAATAATTGATTATCGTGTGAAGAAGATTCATTTATAGGCCAATTTTATAGAATACTTGAAATTTGCCTTGTAAGGTCAAACTATACAAAGAAATAGACAAATTAACTGACCCGTTTAAAATTCAGAATTTGCTTATATTTAGTCTATTTATTGGTGTCATATGATCGACATGCAATGCCTTTATAACAGTGACAGCCAAGCTCGACGAGAAAAGATCAAAATAAAGAGCATTTTCGAGAATTTTTTACTGATTTTACATATTATATATAATGGCAACAACTGTAAGTTGAGACGTGTTCTGATTTGTATCTAAAGGTCATTTGATCAATAACTTAGGTTTATTATAATCTGTTCAAAGTGAAGAGATATGCTAGAGTATATGGCTTTCATAAATATAACTCGAATATATTATAACTTAAGACTCGTTGCAGCTTTTTCTGCCTAAAGTTACATATATACGTATGTTTAGATATGTGTACGATCCATAATCTCTTCTATTTTATTGTCTCATTTATATAACTTATATATATATATTAAATGTACATGACTGTGAATATTCTCAACTATTCGTAAATTAGTGCAATGCATGTATATGTGTATATATCTATTTTTTTCTTTTAGCTTTCTACATGTCCGATATAGACCGAGCTTGGTATCATTGTGTGGCATCGCTTGATTTTTGCTTGCAATTTTAAATGCAATTTTTCCAAAGCAAAATTCCTAAATACTGCATTTTGTTTGTGTAAATTAGGGTAACACGCAACAGGATCCACAGATAAGAAAGATTTGCTTTACATTGACAATAATAGCAAATATACAAGTTGTAATTGTTAAACCATGATTTAACTGGTTAAACTATTTAAACTACGATCGATAGTGCAATTGTAAATATATTATAGGTAAATAAAATGAATCAATTCCTCTTCACATGCGTGAAACATTTACCGACAATAACCAGTTTATTAGATCAGTATGGAAAGCACAAATTTTGGAAATGTCACCTCTATTATTACCTCGGAAAAAGGCATATTGATGTACCCATACGGACTGTCATTTGCGCTACACAGGAACCTAAATTGAAAATTGTAATGACGTCATACCCAGATGTAATATCATTGAACGATACAAAACTTGACATAATAAAATATTTTATTAGCGCTCGAAAATCGGATAAAAGACAACTGACACACACCCATACCTGCGCAATCATTTTAAAATAGAAGGTTACCATTACAAATGTGCTATAAGCTGCAGACCACATTGTCGTTTGAGCATTTATTGTGATCGTAGCTGCATTCACTAGCGTGTATAGTTCATAGGATCAGTGTATGGAGCGTGATCGAGGAATTGATTCTGCATTTTTATTGTGATCGTAGCTGCATTCAATAGCGTGTATAGTTCATAGGGATCAGTGTATGGAGCGTGGTCGAGGAATTGATTCTGCATTTTTATTGTGATCGTAGCTGCATTCAATAGCGTGTATAGTTCATAGGATCAGTGTATGGAGCGTGATCGAGGAAGTGATTCTGCATTTTTATTGTGATCGTAGCTGCATTCAATAGCGTGTATAGTTAATAGGATCAGTGTATGGAGCGTGGTCGAGGAAGTGATTCTGCACTTTTATTGTCAATCTACGCAGACTATGATAGATATATCATTCAACCGAGATACTAACTAACAGAAGTCTGTCTATTAACGAGGCCTACTCAGATTCCCTCTGACTTGATGACACATATGCGAAGTGTAAAGCCATTTTTGTTTTGTTTTAATCCAACTATTTATTGTGTTATATTTTTAGGCTATACCGGAAATAATGCGCGGCTAAAAAAAACTTTTGAATTTAAGAATAAAACATGAAAAGCAATCTGTACAATCAAAATGATAATAACAGTTCTAGACAAAAAATGCGCGACTATAAAAAACAATAGGCACGTAACCAAAGGCGAATACAGGATTTTCCAAAAGTGGGCAGAAATCCACAAATTTCTGAATAAAATATTAGAAAATAATTAAGTAAAACACTTTTTTAAATTTCTGAATACTAAAAAATAAAAAGGGCCTCTTGTATCCGCCACTGCGTAACTAGACTTTATTTTTATGTACGCTATCTCCGGGACGGAAGACACTTATGAAATGAAGCAAGTATAGTGTGAGTATATAGAAGCATGTATAGTGTGAGTATATAGAAGCATGTATAGTGTGGGTATATAGAAGCAAGTACAGTGCCCTGCTATAAAACATATTCTATAGAAAATATAAGCCAATCGAAATTTAGTAGGCTATTTCGTAATTAGTTGCGTTTTTATCATGAAAAAGAAAGTGCTGTGCGGATGAGTAGAGTTATATTCAAACAATAGTTAAAATATATAGTTCATGATAAGAGTTCAATTGGGTGATACAGCAATTTATATGAACAATAG
>JAYRBW010072162.1:0-26181 GCA_036023295.1 Invenusta paracnida
CTACCGCGACCAGATGGAGAGAGATCTGCGGGACATTGGAGTCACACCCAATGCAATTACCTCTGCCACTGGAAACAGAGACAACTGGCGACGAATCATTGAACAAAATACGAACTGTGCCTGAGCAACGTGTGGATTTTTCTTATTATTGAAACTGTCCCCGCGTCACAACTATATATATACAAATAAAATAGGAAAGAATTATTTTAATCTGTGTGATCTATGTAATTCAAAAGATTATTTTAATTATTCATAAACAAATCACATTATTATGTAACACGCTGCCTTAATAATAAAGTACATTGTTGCTTATCGACGTTCATGAATTTGAAAAAACATGTGTTCCTCACTTCAAACAATCCATGTATTATTTAGGCTTTACTTTATTAGAGACATTGTGTATGGTTTATAGAACTGAATATAATATAATATATATACGTAAAAGTGTAATTTATCATGTGTTAGCAGTGATGTGCGCGTAACCGTATTAAAATAAAATCAGGAGTGTACTATTAAAATGTTTCTGCCGATAAATTAAATAGTTAACAACTGGTTAGCACGCATACACACATGCAACTAACTGCCAATAGCGCACTGCAAGAATGCACTACTGTATTACACACTATATGTTCTATTACATGTATGGATAATAAGCATGCATTATCAATATATCTATGAAATGATGCACGCATAACTTTGTATTTTGGCGAAGTTATATACTACTGAAGGAGGCTAATTTTGTTTGTTTTTTTCAAAATAAACCCGGTCGTAGGTAGTATAGATAGTAGACCCAGGTTAGATGGTTAAACTGTGGAATGCATGTTGACATATCCACAGACTGTCCAGCATCGGAACTAGATTTTACGCTCGCAAATAATATATATATACACGACGTTTACAGTAGTCCAAAAACTGACTATATAGTAGGTATATATTCAAATGTGTATGTGTTTCAGAGATATGTACCAGATACAGTGCGAATTTTCACGATTCTGCCATCTCGTGACATTAAATTCTATATCAGGCTTCAATCTTTTCCTCTCATCCTGATCTCACTTTACCCCCTCTTCCCCGAACACTCATTTACATCAATATTGTAAGTTCCTCCCGGAGGGAAAAATATATACGAAAGAATTTGGAAGCGCATGCAGAAATGAACTACTACTGATCGCTCATGTAAATAGCGACCGCCCGTATATCATTAAACCAGACTGTAGAGGTATTTTATCAGATTCACATTTGCCATTTTTTCTGCTTACTGCTTCCTCCCCATAAAGGGCTATCCTGCCTATGGCCGTAGATCGAGAAATAGCATCCAATTCTTTGTAAACCCAAAAACCTACAGAGTTTGCTTGCCACCGCAGTCTAAAAATGAATCTCCCAAGACTCTACAAGGCAGGTGATGGCAACATAATACATACACATAACTCTGTGTGTCTGTGTGATGTATATATATAGAACGCTACAGTCCTAAATCACAATCGAAGCAACCTACTTCATAAAAGGAGAAAGAAAGAAAAGAGCAGAGATTTCTTAGTGTCGAGAATGTGGGATAAAATATATTATCCTCACGTTCTAAAAATAGACAGCAGTGTGAAGTGTGTCCTCCAATAAACCTGCGATGTGTACTTTCAATGATTATTAAGGCATTTGCTCCATCGAACTATCGCCAGTTTTTAGAATCAGGCTGCTTCCATAGAATGTAAAATAGCTTAGTTAACTAGCTTATTGGTTCACTGTGATACAATCAGGTATTTCCAAACTCTCTACTAATTACTATAAAAATTCTCGAGCTGATATACAGTCTGTAAATCTATATACATCAATACTCGAGTACTCCAGGAGATACAAACGCCTTAATACATGCATTTTTAATTTTGAGTTCAGGCACTAAACGTTTATTCTGAAAATAGAAAATATTGGCGTGCAAAATGGCAAAAAAAGAAGAAAGTTTAAATATTGAATTTATCTTATTTAATTATCGCGATAAAAGACATTGCACGAACGATTAATATTTATAAGTGATGAAAATATTTCATTGTATTTTTAATCCAAGAAGACTTTGAAATGAACAACTTAATTTATTTAAAAATTATCAAAATACAATTTAATCCTCTGTTACGAATAGAGTTATACCATATCTAATCATAAATTTAATCATATGATCCTTTGAAAATATATTCATGTAAATGTTGTAAATTTATAGAATACTCTCTATAATATAATAATCTTTTGTTGTTGTTGTAATAAACCAAAGGCGAGTACTGGGTCGGTACGCTAACGTACTTACTCCCAGCTTGAATAAAACATGTCGGTTGCATTAAGTAGTAAATATAAACAGTATAAGAATGTCAACCAATTCTCAGTACAGAATTAATATTTCAACAGTAAAAACAGTACAATGCTACAACATTCGTAAAATATAAAAATTATATTTTCTTATTCAATATATATACATTTGCATTATCTTACATCAATTAGTGTAAAATAATAATGAGTTTAAATATATTTTTCAATATATTCTAATAAAAAGCAAAAGAATATGAATGAGTTAACAGATTGAATGACATTATATGTAAATGGTTTAGGCTATTACTACATATATAGCAGGAGGGAAAATAAGCATACACATGACCTTTGTCGGTTTGAAACTCAAAGAATAATATAAACATTATTTTATGTTTGTCTAACAATATACAAGTTTATCAAATTGTTTAGTAAAATTTACATTTATATTAGAAAAGGAGTAAAATCTAAAATCAATGATATATATACATGAGATAAAGTCAACAAACATATATGTATACTTAATGTGTGTTTTTTTTTATTTTAATTTTGTAATATATAAGTATATAAAAATAGGAATTCATATTAAAAATAATATTTTCCGCATAATTGTTTTCTATGTTTGCTTATAAAGTATATGCTTAATATTAAATATTATTGTGTGAACTATCTGAGTTTTAAATATTTCATGATATCTTAATGTAATCTTAAATGTTGTATTTCATAAACCCGATAATTAACTTTATATATTCATACATTATATTATAAAGTGATGTTTACTATCAAAATTTCCTATTTTCTATGCACATGTTTTTCTGTTATATAGATATTAATCATTAAAAATGAACTTAATAATATGTTTTTGTTTTAACTGTATTTATGTATAAGCACGAATAGAATTAATTAATACTCTTGTAAAATTTATTTCCGTAAAGCTAATCTTCATTTTTTAACAAAGTAATCGTACAAACTTCTTAAAATTTCAGTAAAGTTTAAAAACTACATCATATGTTTATATGGTTTTGTTAGCTTTTGTCATTTCTTTACTAATAACTTTCAAAGGTTGTAATACTTTTAGACTATTGATTACTTATATATTAATAAAAAAATCCTAATATAATCCTAATTTAATTTTGTGACGCTTTCCCCTGACGTTGAATATTATTTCCGTTACAGAAATTTAGTCTATAAAAATTATTTTCTAGAGCCGATTTTGATGATTTCTAATAAGAATTAAAAGATACCTATCTACATATTTAACATTAAAGCGTATTCAATATTATTAAAAACGAATACAATATATGTGACGTTTATTATAATTTAAAAATCAATATACAATATATTGAAAAAAAAAACACAATGGTAGGTATATGCTGGTTCCGAGCTATTTTTTTGCGAAATAATGACAAAAAATACTTAGTTTTCTTTGAATATTAACTTAATGTTAAATAACCTTTTTTATATTAAATTAAGGCATGTTTATAAATCATTAATTATAACCGAAAAATGATTGTGATACACTTTTTTATAAAAACGCGGGAATTAAAAATAAGGAAAAGTAGCATCACATAGTCTAACTTAATAATATGTTTCGAAATAATTACTCAAAAGAAACAAGAAAATTACAACTTAGTAGAGCTATATCAAACAATAAATTTAATGTAATCATAATTTCTATGTAAATGTAAAGTGAAAACTATTTAAAGATAAATCATATAACGTTTCTCATTTAAAAAAGGCCTTCAAATTTCAACCCGAATTTTTATACTAAAAGTAAGACTATTTATATATACAAAATTGTAAATAATTCATCGACTAAGAGAATAACAATTCACACACATGAAATTTAATCACATTAAAACACATGAAATTTAATCACATTAAAATTAAAGAAAACATAATATGACTATTCCTTTTGTGTCATAAATAACGGTTCTAGTTTTCTAAATATTATTTATTTATATTAATATATTAAATCCTTTAAATAACGTCATGCATGTAAGAAACAGACATCTATATCAAAATAAAAACGATTTTAATTTTTATGAACTGTTTAGTCTATATGGATATTGTACATATCGATCTATATATGTACTTTATAATAGGAAGCATTACGATATAAAATTCATGGATTATTTTATATAAATTTCATCAACGATTGAATAACGCTGCATCTTAAACAATATTTTGTCTTTGAACTCGGTTTTTTTGTTTTCATTTTGCAACGTTGTGGTTTTTGTTTTGATATGTAGAATATATGTACATATGTGTATCATTCTATCATATCATTATTTAGTATATGTGTAATCAGAGAAGAAGTCATTATCCCAACTTAGAGAAAGTGACACTAAATCACACATTTCCCTTCATTGCATATATACACACACATGTATAATTTGCAAGCATTTCCGAAAGACAAGAAAGCTTATGTATAGAATAATGACCAAAAAATGTTAGAATCTACATATACATAATAAGATCACATATTAATGTACTCTTATGATCTGGATATAAAAGATACTATAGAATATTTCTATGTGGTTAATACGTGGTTGCAACTAATAATACTAATACACCTTAAACACGTTATACCGTGTCTAAGTCTGTAAGATGTTACATTGATTGATTAATAAATGTACTATTATACTTATCAGTATAGAAGATATGCGCCATGTATTGCATGGTAAACTTTAACAATTAATTGTGTAACAAAAATGTTGTACTTAAGCGCGTTTGTACTAGTAATTAAGACAATGTGGAATTATGTAGTAAAATCAATTTACACAGATCACAGTTGAAAGGCTGATCTGGGTGCAGCTTCATGACGAACGGAGCCAGAATGTAGTCGTTTCTAGCTTCACGGACTGGCCTGCCCTTCTAATATCTACCTCCGAATCTCTCGCTTAAATTGAAGACACGTGTAGCTATCTCTCTATACCTACCTAGTTTGCGGTAATTAACCGTCAATCATTCTAGACCTTCCAAGTAGTGCGTAAGCATTAACAATGTAAGCAGGCGCAGTTAGGAAAGTAATAATGTAAATTTGTAACAATCACATTATACCATTACCTAATATGTAGAGCTATCCTCATGGTTGAATTGTAGAGAATAGGTAGCTATGTCTAGGTGTGGTATACCAGTAACTTAGGAGAGACCCCAGTTCACAACACAGTGTTTAAGGATGACTTCACCTCAGAATATAGTAAAAATAGATTCAAAATATCAGAATAAATATTGTGTAGATTTTGATATACGGGAGAATATGTCTCTGGATCTAGGTCAATTGAAATCAAGACTGTCTGGATAAATTATGGTTACTATATGATCATATATGTATATTTATAGATAAATTATTAACTTTAAGTCAAATTTAAGTAAATTGCATATTTTTATTACTTAAATATGTAATGTTTTCTAAGTAAGCAGTTAAAAAATATGCTCTCTAAAATATTTAAGTTGTTTTCATATTTTTGCGAAAAAATATGAATTTATGAATAAATGGGTATTTAAAAAATATTACGCACTGGAACAAAGTCCAAACCTCTTGCTGTTTTGATTAAGAGTATTTTAATAGTAGCCAATGTTTTAACATTATTTCGTTAAATAGTTATATATATATATACGTGGCGATACACCCTAACCCTGTTGGTATATATTCATATAACACATGTGCTAAGAATATAAAATGGATAACATATTGTTTTTAAATAGACTTTGTTTCCTGAACTTTTAGAAGAAAACACACTGATCCTGTGAAAAAAAATTTCTAGAAATATTCAATAAAATTGCCTTTAGTCGTATATAATTACAATGAATTGAAATAATGATAAAATACCAAGTTTGTTGATATTACATTATCAAATTTGTGTATCAAGGTATTTATATATATATATATGTATTTATTCAGTGTATAATTTAAAAATATGAATTGGAAATAATTTTTTTTCTGCAAAATAAATACTTTAAGCACGTGTTATATTATACAAATATAGTCTTACAAATATTGATTTTCTAGAAAACCAGATTTGATTCTATGATATTATTTCCAGAAAAAGTGTAAATGTTAAAACAAATTTAAGAATCACATTTAAATGAAAAACCCATTTGTTTAAATATTTATTGGTAATCATTTGCATGCATCATATTATACTTTAAACCGCTCATTATCAAACTCATCCTTTATGAAAACACCAAAAACTACACGGAAGTGAAAGCAGGCTTTGAATACAGATTACTGGTTAGGCTATCTAACACGATAAGTATACTATATGCAAGTTGAGTTATATTATGAGTTATGCCAGAGTTTAACTTTTGATATTAAAAGCAGATATTACAAAATCAGGAAATCAATATTGGGAATTGAACAACATCAATATAGTCCAACTCAACTCCAGTCAAGTTCCAGAAGGCTAACAATATTTCTCATTCAAAATCATGTGTACTGAATAGTTGACTAGATAATTTGTTTAATTTGGTTTTAATTTCAAGAAAATCATTTGTTATTTTTAAAATCAATTTGTATTGTTTAAAATTTATTTGTTTTTTGATATAATTATTTGATTTTCTAGGAATTTATACTTTAAATTTGGAAAACTCAAATGGTTTTCTGGAAAAATATTAATTAAAATTACAAAAAACATTTATAATTTTGCTTTTCTGAAAAATTAAATAGCTTAAATAATTGAAATTCAATGGAAATCTAATTTTCGTAAGAGTGTAGTTTGTAGGGGAGGCACAAGGGCGGGTGGGAGTGAAGGTGGGGAGGGGGGGGGAGGCGAGGTGGGAAGGGGGGGAGATAGGGAAAGGAGGTTGGTGATGCTTGTGGACTAATTTCGTATAAGAGCAAAACATTCTTTGTTGAGCTTGTGAGCTTTTAATGATCCAAGGATGTTCTAAATATATTTGCGCATAACTTGGTTATTGATTGTTCTTCAAGACATGCCTCTTATACAAGCTCAATTTTGGATAGTAAGACGGTTCCTATACATACATACATCTTTTGTCAAATGCTTCAAGTAATATTTCCAATCTCTGAACACGATTCCGCTTACGTTGGTCACTGAATATTCATCTGCCTGTCACATTTGTTAATTCCAGCTTCTCACTGATAACCTCTTTGAAATTTCCATTAAATCCTCAATCACCCTGCCACTGACACTGACACGAGCTTGATGCGTTATAATCTTCTAAAGGGCTATGAAATTATTTCCCTTGCTGGATGCAATATTGATCCAATGTTCCTATATCAACAGTGTTCCAGACATCTTGAAACTATTTAGATAAAATTGCTGAACTTAATTTAGCGAAATACACTAGCCTTCAACGTAGTGATCAATAATTTTTGTATATGAACTCTATAGACTCTTTATTTTCGGTATATTTGAAAAATTGCTCAAATTTTCTCAAATTTCTATGCAACTTTCTTAAATTTTTCACAACTTACAAATAGTTCAACAGAAAATGTTATGCTCTGCAATCTTTCAGAAACATCCTTAAATCTAATGGAAATTAGTTAAAGTCAATATATGCAGTTTTTATACTATCATATTTTAACATTAAACTTTTTATTGTATTTGTTAACGACATAATTTATAGCTATTCAAAACTGATTTTTCCAGATATCAATATGTAATTCTTCGTTTCACTATACAACAAAATAAATGTATTATATATAACTATATAAAAACACTATATAAAACAAACACTGATTAAAGCAATGTTTCGTTTTATGTTATTGTAATGTTTAAATTGAGCAAAATTACCATTGTATGATCACACGTTTTAATAATAAAACATAATAAGCTTCAATTTATTATTATATACAGTATAGTAAAAATCCACTAACAGACTATAGTAAGTATTAATATATTATATGTAGTAGGTACATACTGAGAGTATTGTTAAATATTAAAAAAAGTTTGCCTTATATAATATTATCTGCTTAGAGAGATTCAATTTTTGCATAAATATATAGATTGTATTAGCTTAACTTAACTTAACTTAACTTAACTTAACTTAACTTATAAGATTTATTTATTTTATAACGTAATAAATATATATAGTGTACTGTAGGAAAAATTGTTTATTGATACGTCAACTTTTCCTATTTTTGTAAAAAACATTGTTCCTTTAATGTTCCGTTACCCACCAAATTTTTTATACACCCAAAAGTTCGTACAAGTTCGTATACACCCAGTGTTTTTACTAATAATAGGAAAATTATTTATAAAATTATTCGTCGCAAACTTATCTTAAAAGTACATCAAATCATTAAAAAAAAACAAATGCAATAATACGTAATGTATATATAAAATGATGCAGGCAAAATACATAACAAAACTTACCTCGATTGGTAATTATAGACTGAAAAAATAAACGATCGGATTATCTTTGAATCAAATTCGCCACAGGCAAAATAAGTTTGAGATACCAAAATATTTCTAACACAAATTCAGCTGAGAATGTCAGCTGATGTCTTTCAAAATTTGTATATCATCTAAACCTCAGCAAAGCACGAGAGGAGCTATATATACACGTTTTGAAGAGAAAAGTATAAGTCGCTCGCTCGATAGAGAAACATGCAGAGAGACGAACAGACACACAAGGTAAAAATATGAATTATATTGAAGGATCACCATGAGCCAATCAAAATCAAGGACACAAACTAGCATAATAAGAGTTTTAGATTAATTTTAATGATCAAAACCAGTCCCAATTGTTTCATGAAATAATTTTACTTCTCACTGTTCTTCAATAACGATTGAAGCAATAAAAATATAATATTTTACACAGATTAGACGGAGAAATAATTAATAGAAATCTTGAATGGCGACGAATATATTACGCAGGTATGTGGTTGGTTTAACATGTACTTTAAAGAGTCAGCTGTGCATATGTAAGACATAGCAGGCATGAAATATAGCGTTTATTGCCACTGTTGTTATATATTGCAGCGTGATATACCACTAATTTCTACTTTTACATTCAGAAGGGTGCGTAGATATACGTGCGTAGTCGCTCAGAGCACAAACATGTGGGGTGCAACTATTGACGAGAATATTATTACATACTATGATCGATTAGACAAACGTCCTGCTTTATAACGGTTAGATCATATAATAATGCCATGGACATGAAAGAAGCTTCGCATGTCGGGTATAGTTGTAAGCCTATATTGTACTCCTTTTCCAGACACATAATTTCCGCTCACAACAATCAGTAAAGTATAGCAAGTAGGTACCTAATATTGAATGGGATTGAAAGTGTGTAAAGCATTAAAATCAGAATGAAATAAAGTGTTGTGCAGTGGCTGTAAGGGTCGCTATATATATTACTAACAAATTATACTATCAACACTAAGTAAACACAGGACACCATAATTTATTATATATATTTCAGTTATTTTAATTTCTGTTTTGTTAAAAGTCAGTTAAACAAAATTTCAACTCTATGAAATAGCTTGAATTTTCTGGTTCTTTTGTCGTATGTAAATTTGTTAATATTACACATTCAAATTTTCGGTCAAAAATATTTTTATTGAGATAAAACATAGAAATTAATCACAGTCAATCACAATCAATGGTCAATCAAATATATTTCCATTGAAAATATTCTGCATTTTGTTTTTGTGGTCAACATATATATGTATCAATGAAAAATGAAGTATATAGGCTAACTTATTTGCATATTAATATAAAATAAATAAAATAAATAAATTTAAAACTATATAAAAATAGGCTTTAGTATTTTTTATCGAAACGATTTTTGTTTTTTGCCACAATCTTACTTCTTCAAATTGTTACACATTTTCTTCCGATAGTCAATCTATGTACAATCTATCAATCTCGTATATTATACTGATTAATTTTTATGGGATAAAGTTGATGTAACAACTCCCAGAAAATCAAAGATTATAATGTAAAACGATTATTGAAATGTTTATTAAATAATAGTGTACATAATTTCATTTAGTTGATAACCGGATCACATGACCCCTATAGAACGCTTTGCATACCTTTTAATAGTATACTATGATAAGATAAACTATTAGTTCTAAATTATGTTATAGTTTCAAATTACTTTTTTGTATTATAAAATCTGTCTATATTCTACAATAGAAAAACTATTATAAAACCAAATAAAAGACAAGATAATAAAATTCATGATGTATATTTCGACTAGTTTCTTCAAGAAATATCAATAATATATAACGCTGGCTGACTAAATGAAAATGTACCTACAATAGACATTTTTTTAAAAAAGCAAATAAAAAAGGACAAAACTAGTCGAACCATACTCCATGAATTTTATTATCTTCACTTGTATTTGGTTTTATAAAAATCTGTCTAATTTATAAATATTTAAATATACTTAATTCTCAAAAATGCAACTGTCTATATCAAATATATTCATAATATTTCATAAGAATATATACTTTACAGTATCCGGATGTATAACTTAATTATAACAGTAAAAATAAGTCGGAAAGTTTATATTGATAATGTGTTTTTTAGGGAAAAGATTATCTATGTTTCGAGGTTTTTGTGATCAGTTAATTTAAATTAAATTAAACTATAATATTTAATTATAAATTGAAGTTTAAATTACTTTAACTTTGAATACCTGACATGAACAAAGAGATGTATGATTATTTGTGTATTATATAATCTTGTATTAAGCGAGTATTATAAAGTTAAACAGTGATAAATAGTAAGAAGCATATAAGTGGATATATATACTTATGGAATATTTTGACATCTTTATTTATTTTTACACCATATTATATAGCACACAGTTAAAAGGATTTAAAAATAAGACACGCATAAAGCAATTTAATTTTTTAATCATAACTAAAATATATTTTTAAAGATATACGTATACGCTTTTTATAAATTAACGCTCCACTGATAGTTAAAATAATAGATGAATATATATATATTAATACTTATATTGAAATACTATCGGTCAATATTTTGAAGATATAGTATTTAAGTATTCTTCAAAGATTCCTTTATACAATATGACTATTGCCGTCTTTTAAACAATCTAAAATATTGAGATTTATTTAGATTTATAAACTAGATATATATATAGATATTATATCTATATTTTAAATAAAAGCTCAATACCTCGATTCTATATGTGTAACTTTTCTACAATATAGATCAATTACCTTTCTATAAATAGTATGATTATTTGATTGGTTTATATGTGTTAGATAGCCTTTGGCGATATATTTTATATATATGTGTTTATTGTATCATTTATAAAAATATGTACTACGCTTGCATTATCTCTATAGTATAATGTTTCAAATTATTATCAACTGTAGTTTACTGTTAAAAAGCTATTATTAGCATAATTATTTAGGCTAAATCCGTAATTAAATGTGTAAGATGCTCTACAAAATTTATCACATAAAAGGAAATGTACAAGGGATATATCCCACATTTTGAAATAAATTATTTCAATTTGTTTTGCAATTTAAATAACATTTACATCAGTTGAATCGTTTCACGTTAAACACATAATTGCCTGGATTTCTAAAATATAAATAGTTATATGTAAATATATTTTAGTTGGACGTTCTTAAATGATCACCTTCTGTACAAAATATAATCGGCAAATGTGTAAAATTTCCCCAAAAGCTGAAAAATTCCATAGTTTAAGAAATTAGGTAAATAAAGGTGATATATAGCATTTATAAATTACATACCAGAGCAACAAGTTATATTACTAAATGTAGTATGAAATGATCTAATTTGCCTTTCGTTTGCATTTTTCGGCAATATAATCTTCTACAGATTAGTCTATATATGTTACTAATGATATATTTATATATATATCTGTATATGTGTATACATGTAATTTTCGACACTGATACATTCCGACATTAGGACAAAATATACACATGTAGATAATATGCAAACCTCTCAATATAACCAGAAATACGACACAGTAAGGTAATAAATGGAATGTGAAAGAGAAAAAGATTTTCCAGTTATTTTGTGCTGTAGACGATCGTGTAGAAATGATCTAAATACCAAGCAACACATTTGATGATATACTAAATACTCATGATATTATCAGTGTCTATATAATATAATATCTACCTACATTTGTTTCCTATATGTTGCCGTAAGAATTTTCTTAACAAATCACATTATATTATGAAGCTCTTAATCTATAATATAAGTTGCAGCAAAATGCGATATATTCACTCGTATTTTATGTAAACATACATACATATAAGGCTTATTAAGGTGTACAAATAATATGTTCTTATCTTAATCAGATATTTTCTTGCTTAAAACAATATCGAAATGGCAAAAAGGCTTAAGTACTGGAACCAATGTATATTATATACCTTCCGAATATTCATTATACATTTTAGCATAAAATTATAATAAACATTTATACATCCCTCATGCACGTAATTGGATTTAATTTTACATTAAATACATTTATTATGCAAGGTTGTCAATTTACTATAAATGTATCGTATAAAATGAGAATAATAAATATAGAACGAAAATATAATATGTATCCAAATATTTTTTAAATAATTTAAGTCATTTTTAGTTTCAAATAAATATAAATTATTACTATTACACAAATATTTCTATTTCTATTTCTATTGAATTTTTATCAAGGTTATGCATGCACTGATTCTACTGGAAAATGTTGAAAAGTTCATTTGAATTTAGGTATCGGGGACAGTTCGTAAAATAATTATTATGATGAAACATGTTTTAAATAATTTTAGCAGTTTTCCAGTTTCTTTGTCGTGAGCTTCATTTAGATTAAAATTGTTGTATTAAAAGCGAAGTCCATATATGCTTAAAATTTTAAATTCAAACATGATATAACACACAAATATGACAGATATTTTCATAAATGGTAAGTACTAATATTCGTAATCCTCAAAATCAGAATTTTTATGCATAACACCAATCTTACATATATGTTTAGAAACCTTCAAATTATATATACATATACATATACATATATATATATAATGTATGTAAATAGGCTAATAAGATAATTACGATTTATAAATTGTAACGTTAAAGATTATATTTAATATATATTGATTACAAATAAAATGTTATTTCTTAATTAATTCATATTTAATTTATATTTCAGTAAATATATTTCATTTATATGCTTTTATACAGCAATATATTTTTAATTTAACATCCATTTATTTAAACTAAAATTCATGCATTTCCACTACTTTTTTACAAGAATAAAATTTATAATTTTTGTTTTGTATAATCTATTAATAGAAATGTTAAATTGCTTTTTAAAAATATTACATATAAAAAAGGTCTACATTTAAAATTATTCCAATTAATACAAATTATTTTTTTAAGTTTTAATAAGAGTTTCAAATTTCTTAATGCAATGTAGAAACTGATTAATGCAATGTAGAAACTGATTAACATAATTATGCATAATTATAAGGAATACATAAATATATATTTATATACATATATAAGCATATTGTAAAAATAATTATATGTAAACTTCCTAAAAAGTAATTGTATTACTTAATTAACGATTTAATTTTAGTAAAGTTATGTTTTCATGTTTTCACGATTTTTTCATATCACGATATTTGTTGTGACTTTAATTAAGTTAATATATAAAATAATAAAATGTGAGTGTATATTGAAAGAAAATGATACCAAATTCTTCTTGTGAAGAAATGCTATACACAAAATAAATAAGAATATATCATCGATTAGGAAAGATAATAAAAATAATAGGGCAAAAAACGAATATTACGAGACTCAAACATTTATTACGCCAACAAAATTTGTATCTACCCAAAAAAATGGATTTTAAGCTATTAAATCAAGTATTTATTATAATAAAAAGTATAAATACATATTTATTAAATTTAAAACAAACTAATGCGTCTATAATTTGCCATGTAAGTTAATGAGTAATTTAAAGTTTCAAGTTTTATATTAATATTAATTTAATTTCAATAATAATTTTTAGATTTAAATTTTAAGTTTCAACATATTCAGACATAAGCAATATAATTATTTATTTTAATATCAATAATTTACATCAATTATTAAATTAATAACTTAAAGTATTAAATTACACATGATGTCACTAAATATTTCTGATAATTTATAAACTACTTGAAACAAGAAAATACCATTAAACTTTATTATTTCGGATTAAACATTTGCGGTATAACAATAGTTATAAAATAGTTCTAGTTTAAAGACAATATAAAACAATTTAAAATAAAGATTTCATTTAATATTTCAATATCTTAAATGAATTATGCTATGCCTTGTAATAATATATGTATATATATCAGAAAACGTTTAGGGGATAAGGATATAATATTAAAAGTTAATTTTGTCACATATCTTATTTCTAAACGGTTTCTCAAATTACGCGAAATTATTCAATTATTTATTAATATTTTTCTATTGTTTATTAATTTTATCCATCTATACACTTGTGTATAGGCATATAAATGTATACCAAAGAAATTGTTTTTAAAGTAGTCGGAGTCACCCAATCACCTAATCGATTATGCATGGTCTATTTAAGTTGTTTTCCATTTATTAAATACAAAATAGAATATTCAACGATATTGAGTCCACTTTCAAATATGTTAAAATTTTAAAAAGTTGTTTAATATATAAAACTATCTCGAATTGTTAATAGATTTGAATATTTTTAATATTACAGGGTCTGTCATTGTTTTAATTCCTTTACTAGAATATTATAATTAAGAAAGGTTAATTGAAAAATTATTATTTTCTTTCAATTCGTGAAACATGTATAAAATGATTTGTATTTAAAATTTATAATTCAATTTTTTTAAGAATTGGGCTTCCGAACGATTCTCCATCAGATATTTTCATTGAGATTCACTTAGATTTTTTAGTCGAGAATATGATTTTATTTCATAGATGAGAATGCTGTTCTTACATATTATATAGTTGTAGTATGGAGAAGAGCGTTTCCAAGCCATGGCTAATCTCCTGTCACCCTTCTACCCACTTTTACTTTTCTTGCTAAATGTAAGTCATAATAATATAAAAGTGCATGAGTCGTTATATCTTCCACCAAAGTAAAAATATGTTCAATTTTAGGAATTAAAATAAAAATTGTAAAACTACACGAACATCTCAAATTTGTATACATATATACATTAGTGTACCATTTCAGAAATTTTAGTCATATTTTACTAAGTAATGCTAAGTAATGCTAAGTATTGCAAAGTAATGTTAAGTAATGAAGGATCTCTTTCCTTTTTAAAAAGCAAAATTTGACATTTGACATTTGTTAATAGAAGCCATCGTTTATAATCGATCAAATTATTGATTGTTTCTGTATATATATATATATATATAGGAAAATCTTTAGTGTAGTAAAATGGACCAAATATGTTAGAAGTGTTCAAATTGATTTTAACATTTTCGAAATAATCAGTAAGACGCTCACGCTAATTATTTCGTATTTTTCATTCCTGACGAAATTTTTCTGAAAAGGCTTGTTTTTTCATTAGTTAGTTATATTTTTTGTGAAAGCTTTTTCACATACTATCCTTTTATGTAGGTTTCAGCACATATCAATACGATAAAATATTGAGAACTTTTCATATTTGAAAGATGTATATTGTGATGAAACTCAGAGTTAATGTTTGATTTGGAGTTCAAAGGATTATTTAAATCACTGATCTCCGAGCTATTTTTTATTTACAATAACAAATATATGTAAGGGCTAGTTCAAATGTATTGAATGTTACTGTTTTTCATCTTTATTTGCGCGTAAAAGTTTGTTGTTCATTATTTCTATGTATATTTCCTTCTTATGTAATAGAAATTCAGATAATATGATATAGTTTGTGTCAAAATAAAATAGACCATGAAACACAATCTTATAGAGGCATCTACTGGCTCAAATAACTATGTGAGGCCCTGTATAAATGATTTTATACTTCATCTTAAAATTAGACGTTTCAATAATAATACTTTTAGTCAATGTTTCCTTTTTGTTTAATTTCTGTTAAGATTCTGATTTAATAATGTGCAATATAAATATATAAATCAGGGATTCTTAGTGTAATTTACTTTAATAATTCGTGATGTCAATTTTTTTAATTAATTAGACTTATATTATGTTATAAATATTTCTTAAAATTATATATATTTTAATTAATAATTAACATTTAATTGTGGTATTGAATGCATTCATCATAAACACACACATATTATATATACGAAGTACAAAACTTCCTTTAAAATAAAAATTTCAATTTTATCCCCATTAAATATTCTTGTCTTTGAAATTGTCTTTAATCCCTTTATTTTAAATAGCTAGTAGTTACTGCTGCTTAGTTAAGTTATACAGTTAATAGTAAAATATAGTAAAATACACTTGAATAGATTCTAAAACATCATAAGTTAAAAATACAAGAAAGTCAAATTCAACAATATACATAGTTAAGAGGCTACTAAAATAAATACCATAAATCTACAACAAAATAGATTTCATATAGTAAATAGTTGCAGAAAAATCCTATTATGATTGCAAATTTGTTTAAACGTTAATAACAAAAATACAAATTTTCCATTATAATTTGACTTATAAATCTTAAAGCTTAAATGAAAAAAAAAACCGAATAGGCTATTGGTGTAATGCATAACCAGATTTCAAATATTATTCAATAAATTGTTTTGAACACAATATGTGTTCAAATTTATTATAAGTTTTTTTAGGTATATTAAAGAAATGTTTTTCATTGTTCGAACAATATACGCGTCAAACAATTTTACGGTATGCACACCTACCTATGTCATACTATCTAAAGAAGTATTGCACAGTAACCGTGTAAAATGTTTCAAACTATATACCTACATGTATTAACGACATATCGAAGGAATATGTCTTTTTCTCACGATGTGACGTCACATTTTCTCAATTAATTACTCTTTCATGTGACGTACATAACTATATACATTAAGTCAAAGTGGTATCTTAAACTATTGTAACTACAGAAAAATTTAATAGCTGCGTGTTCTGAAATATTTATTGTTAATAACAGTAATTGCAATTATTTTTTAATCAAAAAGAAAACCAGGAACATTTCATACCGCGAAGAGGTTCATACTACAATTTGATTATGTACAATACATGTTATAATCAATAATAATTGTTTAATGATTGTAGCGTATTATACAAATTATATATAAATTGTATATAAATTATTTTTTTGTACCTCTCATTCATTTAATGTCAAAGAAATTGACAGAATAAAATGGGCAAAAATTATCCCTGCAGTCTTTCTTAATATAGTTTTCACCAAGAGAAATTTATTCAAATCAAATTATACGAGTATTATATCTCTTATATAATGACTTCAATTATAGATTTTATAATAAATGGTCAGAAAACCGTAACGATATATATATTATACATACATTCATAAGAAATAACAATATTGTATTAATATAGGCAATGTAAGGATCTTATTTAGTAACAAATTAATAAAATATCCCGCAAAATAGGATTAGATCAAAAATAGGTCAAATCGAACATTTTTTATGATTTGAACAAACACTATGTTTTACAGTACATGTATTCAATACGATCACATGCGCACACAAATACAAGGACCTATTTAATGACAATTATAATACAATAAATTGATTATTCTCTTTTTTCCCAATTCGCCTGGCCTATTTCAACAATCAATGAAGTTAAACAAGTTTAGCTTTACTACAATACTTTATACTGCAATTGAACTGACTTACTAATCCACGCTATATAACATTCTGCTAGGTCTGTATGTACATATATATGCATACTATGTTGGCTGTCAGTGTGTCTATAAGTACTTAAATACGTCGATTGAACATCGACAAACTTTACGTCGAGCTATATTTTCTGCCTTTATACGGAGGTGTATACGCATATATTTTCAGAAAGAAAAGAGTGGGTGGAACTTACGGTAGGGGCTGTTTCTCAAGAGATCTATATCAAATATAGAACTATAGAGAGAAATGGGAGAAGAGAGTATCGGAGGAGAATTACAGAGAGAAGAGTGTAGAATTGTTGTCAAATGTGGGCAGAAACTTTGCTCTAACTGAAAATCGATGTTTGCGTACGCAGAACGCTCATTAACTGTATAGGAGAGCGTAGGCGTTTGAGGTTATTGTCCCAATGCTGTCTAAGGATAATTTATTTTCCATTTCCATTTCCAATTCATTAATTTAGTTCTCACATTGATCCCCATTCCCTCGCTATGAAATTTAACTTAGTGCTACTGTAATGTAGGCAAAAACAAGCTAAATATAGAAATTTGATCTGAATCTGAGAGAGAAGAGATAAATTGGGATTTATTCGTGACTATTGTGTGAAAATAGACAATATAACCAAATTAGAATTCTATGAATTCAGCTTCCCGAGAAAACCTTTCTATTATATTAACTTTATTTATATGAAATGAAACTGTCATGCGTATTATTGCTTGTGAAATTGTTTATTTCAAACTTAAGTTTTAAGTTAAATTAAACTATTACACATTTTAAGGAGCTAATTTTATGGATACCTGAAAAAGTACATGTAAATAAATTATAATTTAGAATATACACAGTGATGTTTTCTTTATGACTCTAGTATACGTATGAAATCATTTAATTTCAAATGTTTAAAGTTAACAAATTAATTTAATATTTTAAATTTTTATTTTTAATAAAAGTTCATATCTTGCATATCTTGTACAACAAACATTATAAAAAATAAACTATATACTTATTTTTGTTATTATTTTTTATTCATAACAATATATTTGTTTAAAACATTATTGAACTGAAAATCGTGTGTTGCAAAAAAGTTTGAACATATTATTATTTGTGATTTTAATGATTTTAATGATTTTGATAATTTTTTTTTTTCATAATATAAAATTGTGAAATGTAATTTATTGTAACACTCAACTGGATAATTAAGTGAAACTAAATAATTTATTTAGCACAAAATGTTTTGTTGAACCCAAAGAATTAGACATTATTTCTCTACTCTGTAAATAATATATAGCATGAAAACAAAAAATATCTTGCCCTCGAAATGGAAACACTACTGAAATATATGTGACAATTATTTTTGTGCGCCTTTTTTTTGTTTAAAAAATGGAGCGCTATTATTGTAATGTATAGATCTTGTGTTGTTTAACTGGTTTACCTTTAAAATATTTGCTATATATACGATACAATACATGTAGTTATACAATATTTTAAATTATAGTAACATTTTCCTATCCTAAATTTGGGATTAAATAATTAATTAAAATTAATGTTTCATTTATTTATTAAATTATTGTTCCAATAAATACGCATTTTTGGATTTCATTGGATCTCAAAGCAAATGTGCCTAAAAAGTAATAATTGTCACTTCCATTTATTACTTTTATGCAAATTAACATAATTTTCACTTCTTTTAATTACTATATTATATTGAACGCTGGATTAATGAGCATTTAGAACGCAAAATATATTATATCTTTTTTGTAATATTATCATACTACTCTGTTAAATGAACAAATATCAAAATATTTTCCAAATATTTCAACACGTCAATTATAAAAATTTCCTCTGATTCCAGTTTGTAAAGATACTACATTCTTTTATAAAATAGATTATTTATAATTTTATTATATAGCCTTGTATGTTTAGAGAACAATTGTCTAAATAAAAATCTCAACGCATCTGATATATTTGACTATCTCATGAAAAACTTCACAGTGTAATTATGAATTAATGTATCCTTACAAAATCAGTGTTTAATTGTAATTTTTTATCTATTTATATTTTTGCAATTATACGTTTAGTGTGCAACGGAATCATGGTTTGAAGGTGAAGAAGTATTTCTTATTATTTGATTATAACTTAAACAATTGAAAATTGTTAAATATAAATAAACAGAATATTTTAAAATATAACTTTGTACACGCACATATATATATATGTTTAACTAATTAACACTTAGACACTTATTAACAAAAAGAGCCATTATTATTACAAATTATTTAGTGTTTAAGTAACTATATAACAGGAATAAATTTAATATTCCATGGTTATAATACAGGGGGAGTGATATATAGGCCTACTTATTATGATGAATATTCAAATTATATTTATAGACTATAATCGTACTGGGACGTTGTTCTATATTTAGTACAAAAAATAATAATTTAACAACTTTTCAACGATAATATTGTATAAACAAAAAGCCAATAATATAAAATATACCTATAAATATTATTCCTGGCTCCATTGTCCGAAGTACAGCTTTCTTTATTATAAAATATTTCAAATATAGGTAGTGTCCTGTATCAATATCTGTTAATTCATGTTAATTAACAGGTGACCAAACGTTTAGTAAGATATCAAATTTAGGGATGCGTATCACATTTATAAGGAATAAAATAAATAGACAGGATATAAATAAAACATTTATCCGATAATAAATATAATTGGGTAGTTTAACTCAGAGAAAGAAGAGACTCAAAAGAAGATAACATTATAATTATCCCAAACCATCTACTACAGAGTTTGATATGTTAAAACTTGTTTTTCAATTAACAATAAAGGATAAAATCTACACAGCTGCTGACACGTCGATATATAGTTTACTTTTTTTATACGTATCATTATGTTACTTGTATTCCATTAGTAAATTATTGGTATCGTTATTCTGAAGGAATCCTACAACGGTAAATATAAAATGGAAATTAATTTTCTTTGTAGCTGAGATTACGCTAACATTATATTTGCCAGATTTGTCAAAGTTCCAATTTTTTTGTTTAATACATGTATATTTATAGATTATAGACTGCACTTTCAACATACTCTGTACATGCATTTTTTAAATATATATGTACATTTTTGAGTGAATATTGTATTAACATAGAATATATATAATATAAGAATACATACACAGAAGTAAAATATATGTGTCTAACAAATAAAATATTACATGGATATGTACATCTCAGCAAACATCTAAACTTATTTTAAACTTTTGTTACAAATATAAATGATGTCCAATAATATGTACGATATTTTAGTTGTATACGGTAAATAAATTCTTTAAAAACTACACACACATCAAATTGTTTTCCTATAATGTTTTACGCATGTATATATTTATATTTTGTAGCTATTTATTTAAATAACTATTGTATTAAAAAATAGCTAAACACACTACTTAACTTAGTACACGTTAAAAAAAGTACTATATACATACTATTTGTGTGTATAAACAAGAAAACAGCTACGTTTATGTCACCTTAAATGACAGGTTTGAACCCTGGCGTTTTATTTATACATTTATATTTTATATTTAAAAGTTACTGATTTATGAATCTCTTTTAATAAATATAAGCAGATTAACTGTTATTGAATGGTTTCGAAATAACCGATATTAAGTTATTTAATTAATAATTGTTGAAATTATAAATAACATAACCATATTTTTATCCATAACTGCACGAGTAAAGTGTATCCCTATGACTAAATCATTGTATTTTTTAATTCAAATAATATTTGCAACTTATCTTGTTGAATATTTATTAATATAATATTATTTTAAAAGTCTGCTTCAATAATCTTGTGTAAAAATATAAGCTAGATAATGTCAAACTGTTTGTGCATTTCTGTGAAATAAATATGTATGTGAGATAAATGACAAAATGTATTGTCAAGGCACAATTATTTTACCTAAAATATCGGAAAATAAAATGTTTATAATAGAAATTCAGAAATGCATAATATATATTTTCAATTGTTTGTGTTCACAACAACATTCATTATACAGATCACACTGTATATACTAGATGTTTTTAGCAGAATTAGTTGTCCTCTTAAAAGATGGTGCAAATCTCATGTCCATTCGTCAGAATTATAATTTGGTTAAATACTGCTACAAGTTCATAGATTTTAAAATTCTATTTGTAAACAACTTAACCAATTATTCAATGCAGTGAAATAATCCTCAATATCTTTATTGTTTCTATAATTAATGGATATTTACCGGAGATCCAATCATTTATATATCATTACAGTGTTAACTCAAACTGTGTTCATCATTATTTTCGTAGTCTGAACAGCTAGGCTGTATGTCATTGCCAGCAGGGTCAGCATAGTCCTGATTAGGAATTTTTATAGAACTTTCTTCAACTTTTGAAATGCTACTTTCAGCGGAGGAAGGCGTTGCGAGATCGGATTGCAATGAGTTGAGCATTTCATCAATAAATCGACTGGCATAGCTGTCCAGTTGGGGGAAATTGGTTGACATTGGATTAACGCTACGAATAATCGTAGGCCGAGCTAGTGATGGGGGTGCTGGTGGTGGGGGTAACACTGGTTGTGGTGACTGTTGTGGGGTTAATAGTGCTGGTGGAGGTGGAGGTACAGCAATAATCGGAGTACTGTGTCCGACGATTTCTCTATGAGCGGCAAGTAGGTGTTTTCTCTGATTGGCTATTATTCGGGCCCGGGTTGTTTGTTTTTGAACCTGCCAACGAAACGAAAATAGAGGATACATAATGCGTCGAATAATTTTACAGTATAATTAGTAACGACCAATCTATTAAGTACTGCTCTTAAAGATTTGAGGAAAATAAAATATTTCTATACTCGTTGGGTAAAAAAAGTTTATAAGTTTTTAAAATAATTAATCCAAAGTATTAATAAAAGAATAGTATCTTGTTTATCTAAATTAATGAAGAGTTATGTAAAAAGTAAAATCTGCTAGTGTGAAAATAAATGAAGTTTAATGCCTTCTAGTCTACTAAAATTGTAAAATCAAATAAAAAGTGATAGTTTATGCTTCAATAAATAAAACAATACATAGATATTGAATATATATAAAATATGACTGTGCGTTATCAATAATTATCAACATACTAAAAACAGCATACAACGAATATTTTATCATATTCTTTATCATATTTTATATCATCTTAACGCTTTAACAGAAACAATTTTACCTATGGGATGAGAAATTGATGAACCAATTCAGAGCAAATTTCTTCGGATTGAAGCTCATTCTTTCGGGCCTCCATTTCGTAGGCGACTTCGTTTATTCGCTGGGCAAGAATTCGGATCTCAAATCGGGAAAGTTGATTCGCTGTGCCTTCACACGAGTTAATGATGACATCTTCCAAATACGTGTCTACCGTGCCTTGGTGGACTTTCAATACCTGTACATATTTGTATATTGAAAAGTTATAAAAACGATCAAATAAGTATATTGCATGTAATTCACATGAATGTTGACATCTATGTAATTGTGATGTATACTTTAAAGTATTAAATAATACAATATAAATGTATATATAATATAATATAATTGAAATAATAGTAAATCAAGGTTTTCAGCTATGATAACATATTGCGAATAATTAAGCATTAATTTCTTAAAATCATGGATTTATATTATTCAATAATAATTTGGCGACAAATAAGCAATTGAGCTTATTTTCAAAATCAGTTGGTATAGTTTTATTTATATGAGTCATATTATGATGGGTTGTAATAAGAGTAAATGTGTCTTTTTGAAATATAGCCCAATTAGCTGGTGTCTAAGCTTTAAAACATTACAAAATATATTAATACGTTCAATGTAATGTTGTACAAAATTGCTTCACATTTAAATCTTTTTAAAACTTCAGATGCAAATAACGATTTACATATATTAATTAATTTCCTTTATAAAAATAAATACCTATATATTGTTAGATATACTGAAAATACAAATTATATGTTAGATATCAGATGTATATATAATCAGACTATCATTCAGACTATCATACATATCAGATTATACCTTTACTAATATTATAATAGTCTAATAAGTATTCGTAAAGTTTTCAATTTAAAGAAAGATATATTCAAGATATGATGCTAAATTTATATTATTTAAATGTGAGGGACATTTCATGTTAACAGACCGATCTCAAATAATGCATACGCTTGTAACATATAAGTGACTATTAAACAAAATATTTTCCTGAAATTTATGTTTATTAATACAAGTTTGTTCTATAAAACTATCATTTAGTCTGAATTGTTTAAATTTTTTCATTACAAATAAAAACAATATTCCAATTTTTACATAATAATGGAAACGTAAAACAATTTATAAATAATTTATAAAAATGTCATTCTACTTACAAATTTCAAGTAGTAAAACGATAAAATAATAAAATAAAAAAGTTTGTTATTACTGCCAATCGTATAATAGCCAGTATATAATATATTCAGATAAATGGTTTAAAAATGACAAAACAGATTATCTGAAGTAAATAACACATACCAAATCAAATAATATATAGTAAAAATACTGATAACATCTCATAAATAAACGTCTTATTGGTTTACGATAATTTGAAGATTTTCTATAGAAATGTTTCGTTGCCATGAATAAAAATAGTTAACAATGTCAAACTGAATGTTAAATTTTATTATGATAATTTAATTGATTTCGTCAATAAAATTATATCATTATAATAAAAATGTTAGCTTTAGCTATAGATATAGATAGCACAATATAACACCATATCATTAAAATTCAAAGGTATAGATTTTCTTCAAAAATGGTAAAACAATCTTACTTTTTATTTTATTTTATTTTCTACTCTGAGATGTAGTTATACCATACCAAAAATTGGATCTATCACATATCTATTGTACTTTTAATAAAGTGTTTAAGTATGGTCTTAACAATACATTATCTAAAGTCTAAGAAATATATAGTAGTTAGTAAACGACAAGAAATTAAAGAAATTATAATTAATGGCCAAGAATGAAATAAATGGTCTGAAAAACATTTTGATTGAAAACTGTTTCCAAGAAATTCGGAGAAAATAAAGTAATTTAAATATATCTAGCCTGAATTATTATAACAATCATTTTAAAACATTTTATTAACAAATAGCTTCATGCAGTCATATATGTACCTTTATATATTTTAAAACATAATATACATATAGAATGATGAATAATTTGATACATAATACTTCATATTATGAAATATATACTTTAGTATATATATTCTCATAAATGTACTTTATCAAATACTCTACAGATATAAAGTTATGAATGACTCCACAACACAACATGTGTATGAAAACTTTATTACCGCTTTCAATATGTATTTTAGAAGATTTGAAGAATAATACTTACAGCAGAAAAATTTCAAGCCATTGGTTGATATACACAAAATACCTAATTAAGTTTTTGTAGTAATTATTATTGTAATACGGTTTTCAACAGTTTCCAGTGTCCCATCAAAATTCTTAATGTCCCTAAGGAAGTTATTTGTACTAGACGTCGTTGTTGGCTTAATTTAACACCAGAAAAAACGTGTACATTTGCAGCTTGTTATAGTCTATTTTTAAACATACAATTATTGACTTCGATCATTTCTTATAGTAATATGCTTTTATAGTTTTCTGTTTAGTATATTTCATACTAATTTGTATACTGATACAGTTTATTTATGATAAGTACTTTATTCTTAGTCTCTAGCTCCTATGAACTCTACTCAGTAATACATTGTTCTCTATCTCATATTTTTAATATCATAGTTTTCTAATGAAGCCATGTAGCAGCGGTAAGATATTAGTTTAATAAATTTTGATAACAAAGAGCTTCATATTTATTACGTTTTATATCTTTCATCTTATTAAAAATCGTTCTAAATTTGTTTTCTAGCATATTTATTACTTAATTCGAACGTTTTGAATCCTCACCTGTTTGAAAATTTCATCTTCCTCTCGACGTCTTCTCTCTTCCATCTGACGCCAGCCACTCTCTTCGGCTTCTCTCATTCTCCGCTGACGTTCCACCA
>JAYRBW010072173.1:0-26179 GCA_036023295.1 Invenusta paracnida
AATATTCCCGCGTATTTAATAATTTGAATTTGGCGCCACATAATCCCACGCACTTTTAAATATGAATTTGGCGCAAATTTTTTTGTTTAAATAGATAAAAATAATTAATAATTTGAATTTAGCGCCACACAATCCCGCGCACTTTTAAATTTGGACGTGAGGGGGGAGGGGGTGAAGTCGCGGTCTACCTTCCCTACTACTATTGTTGAATTTTCTATTGTGATAGGAAATAGAAGTAGTAGTCCATCAATAATTTTATTTATATCGATTGGTTTACTTTATGCAATACAACGCATGGGAAAACCTACAACATGGAAACGCTCACTCAGAATTGTTTTGTCTATAAATTTAGTTGATACTAAAGATCAATAATTAAAGTAGAAGCAAACAATAAAAAGTCTATAAAAAGAAACTAACCAACCTGAATTAGTAGGAACATCCATTGGAGGTTCTTTGCTAGCAGAAGAAATCACTGTAGCGGTTGGAAGTTGAGGTCTTAGTGGTCGGGGTGTCGACTGCTCTTTAAATTGGCTGACAGAATGAGGGCTGGTGCTTTCTGACTGGACGGTTTTCTTAGTAGTTATTGTCTCATGGTCACCTGCCAATTGCGTTGGCTTTGTTGTTGGTGCGGCTATTTGGGATACTGCAGATTGTAAGGTGTGTAACAAATTAATAAATAAACTTACATTTAAAGAGTACGATTTCACTAATTTGGTCTATTGCAACTTTAGTCCCAATGTAATCTGCATTACTATTGAAAACATTTATAACAAGTATTACAATACTTTATACAGTAAGTATTATAAAAACTATACATCAGACTATTTAAAATCTACACAAGGCAGCATTTTTATATGATTTATTTAATCTTTCTAAAAGCTCTATTATATAAATTTGTAGTTAAAAGTCGACTCATGCTATGAAAAAAATATAAATGAAAAACTAAACAATATAGAACTCAAATAAAGTCAAAGGTAAGTGTGTATAATTAATTATTCTTTAAATAGGTACTGATTAATACAAAATTTAGCAAACAAAACACAAAGAATAACATCTATTCGTTTTACGAATACATAGCTGCATTATTATAAACACCCTAAATAATATTTATTACTCAATATTAGGTTGAATTATATAATTCTACATTTTCCCAAGTATACGAGTATGTGTATCTCTATTGTAACAAAATTGACAAGAATGCATATTATTAGTACAAAACATATAAACCACATAGTTGATGTCATTATTATGACTCGACTGTACAGTAGGTATTATAAACGCTTTGTGACTAATTGCCATAACCCCTAGTTGTAGCATTAAGTCGAAAATATTGTACCTACCTTTCCGGATAAAAATAGATTTCCGACTATATGTCACATTTTTAATATTATGGTTTCATAATTCTATGAGAGATTATAACAGAACATATTATTGATAAATATGTATCATATTTACTGCTTTCAATACAATTTCCAACTACTGTCAAATTATGTTCTCAAATTAAAAGTTTACAACTTTTGCACAGATAGCACGATAAAAGTATGAAACAGCACGTTTAGAGATATGTGTTTTTATGGGTATATATGTATACTGAGAGTTATGTATAAACAAAAAGTACAAGAGTATTTATGTTCACGGAAGAACTACACCATATTGTATCCTCTTCACATAGAG
Source organism: Invenusta paracnida (assembly GCA_036023295.1). Classification (NCBI taxonomy): domain Eukaryota; kingdom Metazoa; phylum Platyhelminthes; order Proseriata; family Coelogynoporidae; genus Invenusta; species Invenusta paracnida. The sequence goes on from JAYRBW010072173.1 coordinate 1,675, forward strand.
ATCTTTCGTCTAGTTACTGGCCAGCCAAGGTAATGTCGTAATATGTAGTACGCACGCTATTTCTGCGTAAACAGAAAGCAAAGAATCAAGACAAGAAATCGATTTTATGGGCGAAATAGAAATCGGACAGATGTACCTAAAAACTGCACATGTATTTCTTTGATATGAACTTCCTTTTAAATGAATCTACTTTTAATAATGTGTAAATTTTAATTTAATATCGATACGAGAAAACAATTCCAGCTATGCACAATTTGCTTCTTAAAATTTTATAACACTTTAACGAAAAAGACAAAAATACAATGGACTATTTAAAAAAGTTTATAAAATTACCCGAGGGTTCTGAAGTTTCCATTATCATCAACGATTCTTCGGCGGATTCGGAAGGTTTAGTGACCGCACATACTAAAAGAGAATATGATTGACAATAAATAGCAAAATAGATTGCACATAGAAATCTAACAAAGTTATAAAAATATTAAACTTTTTACTAGAACTATAAATAAAAATGAAATTATGGTTTAGTTTAGAAGTTATTATTTTCTAAATTGAATTAAAAAATAAAATAAATATTATTAATAATTATAATAATAAAAAAGAATTAGGAGAAACGATAATCGTCATTGGATTTAATGTTATTAAATATGTGACTAATATTCATTAATTTAATACTAACATCGAACAATTCTACTCATTTGTATACAATCGAATATAAATATCTGCCAGCACTGGGAAGCAAATAATAGTATTAGTGCAAATAGCAAATTGTGTTACGAAAATTACACTTTCCAACCTATTTAATCGACTTGCGTGTATCTAAAACTGTCTGCAAATTAAACACATCAATGTCTGAATAGTTTTTCGACGGTAATATACAAAACTTCACAAAAATACGGTCGCCAATATTAGTACACATCAAAGTAAACACAAGCATCGTCAAAGTGAGACAACCTAAAGACTAGTAATTCAAGTAGAAAATAAGTTTATACAAATTAAATACAAAACTATATAAATTTAATATAAAAGAGCAACAAAATTATACAAATATAGGTTTTGCAAACGATTAAATATCTATTATAAATATAAATATTATATACTTATACCCAATTAATATGAGAGTCTAAATACCTACTAAGAAATTTATGTTACAATGTATAAATCATGATTTTTTAATTTTTTCCTTTATAAAATAATAATAACAGTGCCTTGACTTCACTACAAATTAAACAATAAATTTACTTCGTATTTCAATTTCCAAATAATAAGAATAAATCAGTAGTTAGTGTGGCTCTATAGAACAGGAATTAGAATAAAGTAAGCATCGACCCTGGTCCACCGATTAATAATCATTTAGGAAACACCACTTACTGCACATAATACTATAATATAGTATAAAAGGTAAATCTGAGAGACGTATTCATAGGTCCCATAGAGATAAGTAGGCATAAGAGAAAGACCTGTTAGTGCATGGTGGATGTAAAAATCCGTGCGCGTGTCAGAAAGCAATTTGAATCAATTTACGGGGATTTTGGTAGGATCAATATTGTCTGTATAATTGTGTTGGTGTAGACTATTTTCTCATAAAGTGTAGCTATAAAGCCTTATATAGTCTTCGCTTGCACAGTCATTGTGACATCACACAAAAGAAGCTTAGAAATGTGGAAAAATGGAAGGAATAAATACGAATAGATAAATGATGTTTGAAATAGGAGTTGTCTGGCGTGAGTGGATAAACAAGTGTTGCAGACACCGGATCAGTCATTCACTGTGATGGATAGGTGGTAGACACCCCCACGCATGGAATCGTCTATAAGGCGAATACGATCTATAGTCTCAAATGCACCTACCCCTCCTCAGGGAATAAAGGAAAAGAATGTCGAAATTGGGAGGAAATAATAATACGAGTACAATCATATTAAATTATGACTTTAATGAGAAAATCAATAAAATTGAAAAGTACAAACGAAAAAATCTTCTGTCACGTAAGAAGTGATAAACTATAAATGAGTTAACAGCTTAAATATTAAATAATGTATATTAGTGTGTTAATCTGTAGATTATATATTATAAAATCATACCAAATAACAACGGTCCTTTCTTTAGTAACAATTATATTTTACAATTTATCCGTTATAAATATACAAAAAGAATAAGACTTGAACTAAGAATTCCTCTCATGTATCTTTTGATAATCTAGTCCATTAGTGAGTTAATTAACTAATGAGATTCTTCATTGGTTTAGTTTTAATTTAAACAAATTATAAATGCTTGAAACTAAAATTTATAAATATTAAAAATAGACGTAATTAAGCATTTTAATTGTTACATAACAAAAAAATCTAATATATAACACATAATACCCTCTAAAACATATTAAAAAATACCCAAAAGGTTAAAATATCAACCCCACAACAAAATATATTTGATGGATTCCTATTTACCAAAATTTTATAGTAATACCATAACAACAAAACAATATAGCTGTTTTACTCAAGATGCAAGGATAACTATCAATGCATATATGTAAAATAAATTTTGCTTGTCTTGTTTAATAGATAAAACCGGAAATTGAATATAATAGTAATCCCATTAAATAGAGATAAACGAAAGCTACTACAATGCGTAACTAAGACAATAGCTTATATTAAATGTTGTCTAATAGTACAGGGAAACAATGAATTTATATAACGGAATTTTTTGGATAATGCAGTCTGATTTCATACTATATATTCCCCAAAAAACTATTTCCCATATACAATTTACATTTTTATCTCAAAATTTTAAGGTTTAACACACACTCATACAAATTTCTCAATAAAGCAAACTGTATAAATCAAAATCTAAAACTAAAAGTAATGTGAGATAGAATAATAATTTTACATAAAGAAATAAAGAAACAAATTTACGATTATTTAATTTTAAACTACATAGTACCAATCCTGTAGTATCCCTATAGTATATAACTCAGTGTATATATATGGATAACGCTTTCCATAAAACTTTAGATAATAAGCAAAATCAAATTGAATAAAAACAAATTTTCTTTTGGAAATACTAATCTATATTTCTATGTAGTTAGCATAGTAAACATTAACACTGAAAAGTTAGGCTATTTGGGATATATATATATAAAATATTTAAGTTTGTTCAGTGTAAATTAATTGTCTATGTAAATTAATTGATTTTAATGGTTACCTTACACAGCAATGAGGTTTTATTCACTCAAATACTGGCGTATAAATTGGATGACAGATTTTAATAAGTCTATCAAAATGCTCATATTTCTGGCGAGCTATTCTACTTATAGCTCAGTGACTGTGGTTTGGCCCATTAAAAAAAACTTTTGCTGATAAAGACGATACAATGAAATAATCAGTGGGATGAATTATTGATTATAAATCTGAAACGTCATGCCTGATAGAAGGTAAGGAACCTTAATCCCACGTGCCTCTAGTGTATATCTTTAATGCGACCTGTCTTTCAGTTATCAGTGTAAAGTGAAGCGTGCGCAGAATACAAACTACCTACACCTCGGATCTGCGCGAGACGATTTTCAGGGCAAAATACACCTATTTGCACACGCTGGTCCCGAGCCAGTCGATGGAAGTAATTAGACACTGTTTATCTCAACTCTCTCTCCTTCTGTGTTAGTATTCATGGCTTGAAATTCTGTACCGGCAATTAAGATATTAACTCTGGGAAAATATGCCAAGTCACATGTAGAACATTATAGTAAAGTACGAAATTCCCAATGACATTATAGGGGACGTTTTATTACGACCAGCTTCTTAATAGATACATGCAGTGTCTGCTATATCAACATCTTTATTTAATTTTTAAAAGTCGTACATATTATATGCGTTTGTCGTTATGTTTAATCATGTTTTGAAACGTGTGAAAATTGTATAATATAACTAAATAATGGTTAAATAGTACTTTTTACATAGACACTAAAAGCGCAAAGCAAAAGAAACATTTAAACGAAGAAATTAAAAATAATGCCATTAGATTTCTTGAGTAAATTGAACTCACTTTATAAAAACCAATTATATTAATGTATCTTCACGTTTCTCGTTGATCTATGTACATATACATATAATAATGGAAATACGTGTTCTCGTGTGTAATGATGAATATCTGGTTCAGATCACGATGGTGAAGTTTGAATTCGAATTATATTAATACGAAGTGGTTTTCTTAGTAAATTTTTGAGTGAGTAATAGAAAAGAATAATAAATTAATCTCTGAGGAATGTGAATGAAAATCGAAAAGAAGTCTAGGATTAAGGCGTCTGAAAGCTATAAGAAAAATCAGAGACGGAATGCTAGTTAGGATTACTCTGGTGAGTTGAGCATTACAATTCCTAGTTCAATTATTGCAATTAAATATAATGTCTTTTATTAATGTGTACTCCTAAATTTATATTTTATTACATTTCAAGACTCGATAATAAGTATATTTAATTTGGTGAGAATCGAGATATGCAATTTAATAGCTAGACTTGATTAAATGCGAACAATTAAATTGTTATCTCGATTATAAAAATATTTTTGGCTTTTGCAACAACTTACATTCTAGCAAATGGAATTATATTTTAAAGATTTTAAAATTAAACATCACACTGAACTAAACTCTCAAATATAATCTTGCTTTTCTTCCTTAACTGTGATTTAAACAACAAATATAACTTGAAATGATTTTTACAAACAACTTCCCCAAATTTTGAAAAAATTAAACCTTATTCAAAAGCAATAAAATAACGAAAATAATTTTAAGAATGAAATGTCAAAGCCAATCCAATCCAATACAATAAAACATAAGTCACACGAATTGAAAAATGTAGATTAAGCGGAATTAGGTTTTACTAGTATGCAGGGAATGCAACATGAAAAGAAAACAGAAACGTTTAGTCGCAGTCTGCAAACGATAATATCGATTTCTAAATGAAACATTATCGTTTGTTCGATGAACATGTCTCAGTACTGCCCCAGATAAAAGAGAAAACAGCATAGATAGTATCCCCGTTTATTCACTACTTCAGATCCCTACCATCACAAATTGTTATTCAAAATAATAATAATAGTGCGTACAAAATCAAGTTGTAAATATACTATGAAACTAAACCTTGACATGAAATCTCAATTGACTATTTATATGTGATGCAATACTGTTAATGTCTGTATACAAGGTTTCATAACAAACTCACAAACATTCTGAGTGTCTTTATGGTTTATATTTATATGTGTCATCTTTTTATTAAGGAAATAAATTTTTTAAATATTTAAACAATATAATAATATACCATTAGATTAAAAATTGCTTAGAAAAAGTACATTACTTTTATCATAACCAATAATTCTGAATATTTTAATATTATTTGCAAATTGGATAGTTCACTTTCGCTGTATTGAATGGCAATTAATTTTTCAGACGACTTATAATTCTACCAGACGAGCTTAAGTAGATCAAATATGTCATTACCAGACTGACGACACTGAAAATTAAAATTGATATTTAAATTTCGTTTAATCTTTATTACCACATGGCTGATATTAGTGAAAATAATCAATTGTTTGGTTATAACTTGCGTTTCACATGTTAATATGCTTTAATTGTGTAGTATAATATATAAGTATTTATTTATTACAAAATAAATATAGAACTAAAATAAGTAACATTTAGTTTTTAAGTAAATTGAATTAAGCAAACTTTAAGTGCATCTAAAGTATACAATAAAATTATAGCACCAAAACTTTCTTACAAAAGTTTGAATACTTTTAGTATTTATAAAACATGAATTAAACGATTTTTTTGGTACATTACACAAAAAGCTGTTAAAATTTACCTCTAAATGGTATTATTTATTCGTTTCACGTAATCTAGGCTCTACCATAAGCAATGTGAATATCAAAGATTCATTAAACAATAAAGATCTGTGAGTATATGAACAAAATATTTGAAGTACCTAGACAATCAAAAATTCATTTAAATTTATGCATTTTAATGAAAAAATCATTATTATTTAATTAAAATCCATTGTAATTATACATTTGACCACCCTGAAGTAAATTACATTGAAGATAACAATGCATTAAACTATAAGAAATCAAATTATAAATAGAAAATTAAAGCGATTTTAAATGTTATTTATTAATTTATTATAAACAGGAATAGTGTTGAAATTAAGACACAAGTTTTGTTACATTTTGACATAATTGTTCCGGATTCAGTCCATTTTTATGGGAGGTTTATTAACCTAATAGTAAAGGCATTTATACATGTGGAAAAATATATAAACACATTTTAGACTATCTTTTCACTCATTTTTATTGTATTCCATATAGTTTGATTCTATTTTTAAAGACCCCCTCCCTTTTATAGAAAGCAACAATAAATACACATTTTATATATTTGTTCGTTTACGCAATAATTACTACGACTTCAATAAAAGCAAATTAAAAACTTTCTTATGATGCATTTAAAAATTAACCGTAGTAGTTTGAAGCTATAAATTATACCAATAATTTCATCCTAACTGATTATTTTGACATATTTAGTAACAATTAATTTCCTATAATACGACTCCATTTCACTCGTAAAAAATTCTACGTAGTATCAATATCATAGAGTAATTAAACACATAGATTTCACACATATTGATTCTATATATACAGTTCAATAGTACTAACTCGTTATGTGAAAGTGTTTAATATATTTTACATTAAAAGCTACGAAACCTTTATAAGATAATTCATTCAAAATGATAACAACATAAATTTACATATTGATATTTCTTATGCTTACTGGGCGGGCTCATTAAAAAATATTTGAGATAATGAGTGACCAAATAATAAATTTAGTCGAAATATTTACTTAACTACTACTAACTACGTACTAGTTTAAACTTTTCTCCCAAAAATACAAGGAATTTGTATTATCGATAATTTACGAGCTATTTTGAATTTAACTGATATTTCTTATGAAACGCGATACTTTTTAATGATAATTATCAGATATAATATAATAATTAATTATCAATTTCATAGTTTTTATGTAACAGGCTCATATGCTTTAGTTGTAAAAATACCTTACTATATTTTATTTTCTACTGAAAACACATCGAGTAGTATACCATGTTACAAACGTATTTTGTGAACTGATGAGATATATTTTACAAATTTATATAGACCTGAAATTGATATTTTAAAATAAGACAAACGCACCCTTTTCTTGCAAAGAAGCGACCACAGGGACTGCCTTTTCTATAGTGGCCATTTCTTTGTCATCATCGGATTCCTGGAAATAAAAAATAGAAGTTCATAAGATAAGATAAGATCTGTCCACAATATAATAAATATAACCAACCTCGTCTTGTTTGGTATGGAAGACTTTCTGTAAAGGAGTCAGTTTTACAGTTCCAGCACTCTTTATAATTATTTCACTGCAAATAAAAAAATGAATAGACCAGATAATTTGATTTTGTAGTTATCAGAGATAAGCATTTGATAATTTTCTATATTTCACTACTTTATAATACATCAACATAATTATGTATTGTTGTTGTTTATTAGTAGTATCAGTAAATATTTCAAACAGTAACACAACGCATAAATATTAATGATGTATTAATTATGTATCAAAATTAAGAACGGAAACCTTAAGTATTGTGCTGATTATAGATATCACACAATTGGCTTGTACATCGCGAGTGAATAGTGACTTATATATTACAATCTTGTACACGTCGATTAATCGCTTTGGTGATTAACCACGTGACTGGACCGAACTGTACTGCAGGCGAATGAAGGCTATATGCATATTAATCTTGAAATGCGGATATCTGTGCCTAATACAGTTATTGACACTTCGATGCAGATTTAAAATGAGACTACAATACCAACGAAATAAAATTTGTGTATATTACAATAAAACTGAATGTCAAAAAAGACTTGTAATGATAGCCGGGTTTCCGTTTTTTTGTGCATAAAATGTGTTTTTGGCATTACTCATGACCTATGCTGAACCCAGGGGGATATTCTAATTTTATAAAAGATATTCCGAGCTGTTAGCGAATCTGCGTACCGTATTGATGTCTAAGTTTATAATAGAAAATAAATAATTTTAGCGTTAAAAAAATCGAAATTAGTATATTGTTCATTTTAAAATACAAATAATATTTAAAAAAAATGAAGTACACTAAATTAAATATAGATTAAACAAGCTACCCCTGAAATTATTATTCAACTATAATTATAAACGAAAAATAACATGTGAAAGCTTCGCTTCAATTCTGCATGTGAATCCGTAGTCTCGCTATATTTATATGAGAAATTGTATAAAATCCACAAAGAACCAAGTATTGCTTTTTGTCAAATATAACCATGAATAATAAATGCTTATTACTTATCTAAATTGGAAGCATAATGTATACTAATTTCATTACAAGATTGAATTACTGAATATTTTAACTTCCTACAGATCAATTATTAAAATAAAAATTAGCAAAATTAATAAAATACTAAAAAGCGTTTAATATTCTTAAATAGAAAAATTAATAATTAATGTTAAAATCCAGCTATAGAAATATAGCAAGTTGTATAAAGTTGTAGTTCTTCACGGTTTACAATTTCACATAGAAATTGAAGTAGTTCTTTTAAGTAGGTATTTATTTCTTTTTAAAAATCTCAACGACTATCACGCAAAGTTTATGCAGAAGCATTCAACTCCCACGGATAAAATTATAACGGTAGATGTCCGAAAGATGTCTGTCTTCGAGAATCTCCCGTTTAAGAACGACGATATTTCCGATTTTGTCAAACGACAGCTTTCTTTCACAATACTTACCCAGCAGCTAAACTAGTTATCATTAACTACCATTCCCACTGCTCCCGTCAAAAACAAACTGCTGCTCTACGCTATCTCTCATGTCATCTACAAATATAAATATACGTGCAGTTCCTCATACATTGATCGAACCAAGCAACATATATCTACTCGTGTTGCAGAACACATTCCTCGTAGGCTAAAGAACCTCAATTTTAATTTACACATAGCCAAAAACATTAACTGCGCTATTTCCAAACATGTATGAGATTATGATTGGTGCTTTCTAACTTAGCTGAATTTTCTCATTCTTTACCTATCTACTTTGGAAGCGAAAGCATCCGTATTTATAATCCTCCATTGTGTGTCAACTAACAATAAGTTAGTCTTCGCCTACTTTTCAATGATGAAAAGACACAAAAATATATTATCGATACTAACTTGCTTTCTAAAAATGTTTAATATTAACAAAAAACTTTTTCTAACGAAACAATGAATAATTAACTGGGGTACTTGTACTCATTTATAGTTCTAAACAATACAGATAAAATTCACAAACAGGATTAAGTACATTTAAGCTGTAAACTATATTATGCATTTTTAATACTAATTGTATCGGAAAACTCAAAGTAAGTATGAGGTACTTCAGATTGTATTACAAGGTTAAATAATTAAAATGCCCCTCTGAGATAATATACCGTGGATTATATTAACATTAAATACAATATATGATGTGTTTCCAGTAACTCATATTATAAATATTAATTTAATTATATCATATAACTAGATGAGTTTATTTATTACTTTTTATGCATTTTTATATTTGAATAATATTAATAAATAAATTGAAAAAAAAACTCCTGATATAACTGTTTTTGAAAAGAGTGGAGATGATAACAAAACGAACAATATGAAAGCATACCCAGAAGTGGTAGTAACAGAAGACATCTTTGGTTTGGGGATATCGATTTCAGCAGGTTTAGCGATGTGAATGAGTTTCTTGAGTCTAGCCGTCTCCTTTCGCAATTCAAAGACTCGCGCCTTGAGTTGCATTCTGGTTTTCCTGTCCATTGCACCTGTAAGGATAAAGATATTAGGATATCAACGCTAACCTCCATAACAGTTACTTTATCCATCTCACCAATACATATGTATAGATTAAAAGTTGCAAGATATGGAACAATGTAGAAGAAAAGATCAGTATCTACTGGAAAACGGACACAATATAAGAGAACAGTTCTAATGTCAAAAAAAATCGAGGTAGAAACAATAAAGCACATATTTGAAGAATATTCGGTTTCATAAGAAAATGTTTTAAAATACGGAGACTGTAGACTTTGGAAATAAACAAGAGGAAGTTGTCGGTTTCAACTGGTCAGCGCTGGAGCTTCTGCGATCACGGAAGAGGGAAAGCAAACAAATACACAGTAGCTTACCATTTTTTATGGCGGTCATGTAGGCGTCCAGTTCGTCCAATTCACTGGTCGCACTCAATGCTCCACTCAGGTCTATTAAAGAAGAAAGATTCAATCATTAATCATCCTCAGTTATTAAGAAATTATTAAAACACAAAAATAATTTCAACCTCAAGAGATGCATTGAGATAAAATATCAACCACTTGTAAAACACTGATTGACTATTTATGATAGAACTTAAAATTAAATGGATTACATCGTTGCAAAATTTATTAAAAATGTTGATACTGTAACACAATTATTGATTACTTAAAAATAATAATCTTCTTTTGTGGTGTTCTGTGCTGTGCTAAATGTGCGAAAGGTCAATTGAAAAAACAACAAATAACAGCTACTGAATCAATCCCAACAAACCATATAACAATACAAGACTTAAAATAATATTGATCAGCTAACGACCAATTTCGTATAATTTCATTAATAAAAAAAAGTGTTCGTAAAAAAAAGAAGTTCCGAACCATTGTTTTCATAGAATTATTAACCATGGATTTAGACAAACATACACCTATCTATTAACTTATTTTTGATATTTAGACTTATAAATGAAAAAAAAAGTAGTTACAAACATATTATTTAAAATTGGATCCCGCACATACCTTCTCTCGCCTTGTCTAATTTAGCGTTGATAGTGTCCATTTCCGCGTCGACAACTTTAAGCTTTTCAGTCTAAAACGAAGAAATAATAAGCATAACAGCTATAAAATATTAGAAAAATGAGACAATAATAAATTAAAGAATAACGTACTAGCGTATGGAAGTTATCCACTACTACACCACTCCCTGCAGCTCCAGCTTTGTGCATCCGCCTCAGTCTCTTCCCCTCAATCTGGCCCGTTCGGTCTAGAAAGGTGTCCTCATCTGAGCTGTAGTAGTCGTTCTCCGCCAATCGCTGCCGCCGTCGCTCACCCTCTGTCTCCATAGCAACACCCCCGCCACCTGTGGGATAGAGAAGACCAGCAATATCTAGGATGCGACAGGCTTCTAATGCACAAGCCTTGCTGGTTTCCTTTTTCTTCCCGCTAGTGATTGCCTCCGCATACACCGGCCTCCCGTCTTCGCCCTCCATGGGTAGACTACAAAGGAAGAAGGACACAGAACTATTAGTGAATAGAAACAAAACAGTATGCTAGAAATATATGCATCTTGTTAACGGAGTAAGAGCAGTCATCCAATTATAAGACAGTATTTAATGGATATAAACGTGATTCTAAAAGAAAAAACTACAATCAGCTATGTAGATTAAATTTGATAATAGCTGCAACGTTTCCTTTTATTGATTTGAAAACTTTATCCGACAGAATGTTAGTGATTACCCATCCCAGCCCTGTAAAGCCACGCAATTATTAATAGAAATATAAGCAACTAGAAGCGATGTTCACGCACACAATTTTAAGACCACAGTAGGAAATATTGGAATGACTTAATAAAAAATAAAATTCTATGGGTTTGCAGCAAAAAAAGAGGGGTTTTCAAGACTTTGTTTGCCAGATGTATGGTTATTAACAACAATAGTGTTAGATAAAGACTCACGCGATGCGACAATGGTGCTTTCCGAAGCCGGCACCATCGAGGAACTCGAACTGCAGTCCCTCTCCTCCATCCCTGTCCATCATGTGCTTTAGAACCTTGACTGGATCTGCGGTATACAACTCCTCGTGCTGCGGCGTGTCCAGCTCAGCAAAGGGGTTCTGACCCCCGACTTCTCCACCCTCCTCATTGGCGTCCTCTGTCATACCCCAGGTGCATCCGCCGTCACCACCACCACTACTAGGTACATCCTGGTCTGCCTTCTCTGCCTCCTCAGCTCTCCTGGCTTTCTCAGCAATCTCCAGAGCATGTTTGGCCTTCATTTCAGTCCAGGAAATCTCTGCCTCGCTCTCTGTGTCCTCATCCGGGCCGCACAGAACGTGAAGACGGGTCGAGCCTGCCAGCTTAATTACATGACCCACTCGAAGACGTATGTACCGACCAGGAGGCAGGCGGTTCTGTGGTAATGGCGAGAAAAGTTGTTAGTAAAAAATAGAATAATATTACTGTTCTAATGAAATAAATATAGTGCATATAGGTAGCGAGCAATACAAGATATAAAACATAAAAAGCTAAAACTCATAGAACAATTTTTAAACGAAATAAATAGAAAATAACAAGTTATCGAATTACAAAGTAAATGGTTAATACCAGTAACACTGGTAGTTTATAACACATTTTATTGAAGGCGAAAACCATAAGAACTTTGCACCGGTTCTATGTGCAAGCCATAAAACGTTTATTCAGAAAAGTAATACTATCGATATTATGGAAATAAAATTACACACCAGCTTCTTATAATTACAATGTAATATATAAATAAAATGGGGATAATTATTATTTTTTTATTACCAGCAATTCATCTCTGTGTATTACAGAGATCAGCTACAGTTATTCGTGAAGTAAGTATTACTTTACACAATCGATTGGAAAATCGAAGGAAAATATATGACATTATTTATCATACAATGTGCAATTTTACACATGGATATTTCATAGGTTTTCATGTTCTGAACGTGTTTGTTGTACAGTTTTCCATCCTATTCTAGAGCTTTATGACTTCTTAGATTTCCAGCTTCATGAAAACCGTGCAATTAAATATATTAGATAAAATTAAAAAAATGAGCAACACGCGAAATATATTCATTTCTGGACAAAGTTCTGAGTCAAACTGCGCTTGAAGACCTACCTTATTGACAACTGTCCCATGCGTACTGTCGAGATCGTAAATGTACCATCCTCTGGAATGGTGCGTGCCCTCTCCCTCGCCTTTCCCCGTACCAGCAGAGTACTGGAGCACGGCATGATAGCGGCTGAGTGAGGGGTGGAGAAGGCAAACATGGCAGTTAGGGAGGCGGCCGAAAACCCGGAACCCAGAGTCCCCGCCCTCCAGAGACACCCGGTCTACAATTGTGCCAGACTTGAGTACTTCTAGAGAGTAGGGCTGGTCACAGGGAACCCCGCCCCATGCCGGTTCTGTGTAGGGAAACTTGGTGCAGACTGCGGATGGTAGAGTGTTGTGAGCTGGCTGTGCTTTGGTCTAGGGAGAGAGGGTTGAGTTAGAATACTGAATACGTAACCAGCTGATATGACATATGAACTGATGATATTAATATTTGAAGCATTTAATAACATTATTATTTTAATAAAATGTTTAAATTTTAAAATTTGACCTTCAATTATAAATCAAATATATAGGGCACGATCCCGGAAATATTAATGTATTTTTCAAATTGTAGATTGGTAGATGTAGACATAATATTTAGAGAAAGCAATTTATATAGAAAACACATTTAAAATGTTAACATTCAATACAAAAATTATTAGATGGTTAAATATTTAAAAATATTAAAACATAATAATAACATATTATGTATAGGTTTTAATGAAAAATTCTTCAATAACTATTACTTTTTGTTTGATATTAATGTGTAGAGGTTTATTTATAGTTTAAACGCCATTAATTTAAACTTGTCAGATCGCCTGAAATAAAATATCGCGTAATAATCGTCATTATATTATTAAGAAATAAAATGATTTAACTTGAAATCGTTCTGTTTAAAATTTCCTTCGAAGCAGAAAACGTTTTCTTACACGAAAAAACATTCAATATAAAACATACAATTAATGCATATTTTTCTGCATCCAGATTTCATTACCTGTATCATCCTGTGGAATTTCAATTAGGATGGCCAGGGTATTAAAAAATCAGATAGCTGTATATAATAATCTACGTATTTATAAAATATTCTATAACGTGCGTAGACTATGAATATTACAAAATAACTGAAATCAGTAGCATGTTTAACAGCAAACTACAAAAATCTACATATTCACGTACCCCACCCTACAACCCTATCCTATACAAGGTCACGAAACACGCTAAGATATTTTTTGTAATTGATTTTCTTCAAAAATCAGACCTTTAGAAACTTTTAATGAAATATATTTCTCCCAACACACAGATTCCAGAGGAAAGGCTGTTCATACTCCATACCAAATAAGGGTTCACAATGAAGTAATGCACAGCACTGTATAAATTAATGACCATGTAATTTAAATGTGGCTGCATCGGTCCAAAGTATCTTGTATCTGATGTCAATGCCACCATTTATACTTGTTTCAAAATGCTATGGGCAATTTCTTCATGGTCCCAAGCCGTAATGAAGAAATTGGAAATCATCATTTACAGCAAGTAAACTAGATCACAAAACATTAATTTTGTAACATCATTGTTATTATATTTTGTAAACTTATTCATAGCCATATGTAATACCCAATTTGAAACTAGAACGAATTCTAAATATTTCTTCACACATACACACCAGTACAAATCTTAGAACAGCACCCTTTCTCTTGTCTGATATAAATCGCGTCTGGTAAAGCGACTTAGGGGCATTCAAGAATATACATATTGAAAACTTCACTTGAATATTCAGCAAGAAACGATTATTAAAAAAGCTAACAGACTTGTTAAATTTTTGTTAAGTTGATAAATTAGGCAGATAGATAAATTGTAAGTATAAGATGCATTATGTGACCAATTACGTACATAATTTCATAATCATAAACCAGCAAGATAGAGTGCATTAAATAACCGAAACAAAATTCAATGTCGCAATACCTGTTTTTCCTTGACCTCTCCTGTATCTGCCAAAGCAGTTTTCTCATCGGATAAAACTGTTTTTTTGGCGATAATAGGCGCCTTAAATTCATCGGAAAATTCAGTAGCGGCAACATCCCCCTCAACCTCTTGTTCTGGTGCAACTGAACCAGCGGCAGATGTCTCAGAGTTGTTTTCAACAATGATAGCTTCTTCCGAGACAAGGTTATTGTCTTTCACAAGCGGTTCCACGAGTGTAGACATTCTAGACGAAATACTGAAATGGTGTCGATTGAATAGTGTCGTCATAAGTCTCAAAAAACAAGCATACGTGAATTATGAATCATTGTGTTATGGATCTATATAGTTTAAATATAATGTTACAAATAAACGAGATGTAAAGCGTAAGTTTAGACAACTTATTTGAAATGTTTAGTATTTTATCAAATAAGCCCATTTAATATCATCAATACACATTCAGCATATTTTATAGATTAAATAGTCAATGTGAAGCTTAAAAATATCTGTGAGTATTATATCTCATCAGATTTAGAAAAAACCATAATTGACGCGAATTAATGTATCTTAAAATTCGACATTGGCAGTTTAAAAAATAAACAGGACTTCTTTTTTATAAACAGCATTATTAAAAAATTTAATATAACACTGTTTAAACACTTATGTAAAGCAAATGAACAAATTGATTTCGACTTTTATCGACATTAAATTTACATACTTAAGCAACTTATACAGTCTGAAAGGTAACTTCTTTATTATTGTAGTTATATCGACATATAATAAAAATCAAATAATATAAATTAATAATAAAGACAAACACACAAATTACTAACTGAAACCAATCCAAAATATGTCAAATAAAAAGTCACAAGTATGCGTAAAAATTATTTAATCAAGTGATAAAACAATGGACAACATGACAGCATGAATAAAGCAACAATAACATAATGCGAGTCTAGAGTAAGCCTTGACGCTTGAGATCTTCATAAGTCTTCCTGGAGACGACATTACCCGCCGAGTCTTCAAATTCTTCTTCCACATCGGCTTGCCAACGGTCCGACTCCTTCGATGCGCGGATCTTTTGCCACAGAGCGATGGCCTCCTCAATGTTAGTGACGTTAGCGAAGTGAGCAGTGTTAGGAATACCTAGACAGCGCATCCCGTGGGCATGTCTCCACTCGGCGAAGTGGCGCTGGAAAGCCTTGGGACCACGATAGGTGTGGTTCCCGCAGATCTCACACGTGTAGTAGAGGTTGAGACCGTGCAGCTTGTACAGCCAGTAAGGAATTGGCTGATGGGGACAGGGCCAGTAAATTGAACTAAGAGACTGTCAATACTTAAATTGTATTTAATTATTAAGTTTCAAAATCAATGTTTTTAATTGAAAAATATCTTCGCTTTTAAAATAAAATTGGCAATTAATTTGAAAATTATAAAATACTTCAAATGGCAATATTTACAAGCAATAAATATACATTATTTAATAATATGTATAGGAAACAAGATTAATTTAAAGGTTATTATTAAAAAAACTTTCAAAATTATGTCTTTTTAGTTATTTATTTAGTTGAGGGTTTATTTAGGAAGTAAAATATAAAACAAAAATTAGCTGTCCTAAAAACTGAAATTTGGGAACATAAGACTTTATCGTAAAGCTCTGAATATTTAAAAAATTAATGAGGCCTTAAGACATCGAATTATTTTCAGATTGTTTTGTAATTAGCAGCTTCAATAAAAACTAACTTATAACACTGTATCGAAATTGTTAAGAACATATTTTGTAATTGTCTTAAGATATCATCTACAAACCATGAAGAACTTTTTTCCACTTAATTTGCATATTTTACGATTTTTTTAATCAAAAATATTTTTATTTGTAAGTTTTAGCTAGAAAGGAAAATACAAGTTAACTATGCACTCATGTTTTGAAAATAACTTCATACTATGCCACCAATTAATGCAGCCCTTACCTTTCCATCCCATCCCAATGGTAGATTTTTCGGATTGTACGGGATGTCATCATCATCGTCATCAGAATCGCCTTCATCTCCAGCCCCACCCACACCCCCATCCTCATCGTCGCTGGCATCTCTCTCATCTGCTACACGGGCCTGCTTTCTCTGAACCTGTTCCCGTGTCGCCAATCTTTGTTCAGAAACCAGTTCTACCAGACGATAGACCTGTGCTTCAAGATGGGAGACCTCACGCCATCGTTCTGTGTCCCTGATTTTAACCAATGATGTATAAAACTGTTATACCTAATTTTTTTGCAAGAATTATTTTCCAATAAAATTATATAGTACTATTCTAAATGTGAGTAGTAGAAATATATAAAACATTATTAATTATGACGCACTGACAATCAATTTTCAATAACGTATTATTTTTTGTAAACTATAACACACGACTAACGTATATGTATATGTCCAAAAACGCCCAGATGTTTACTTTTTGACAAGGCGTTTATAAAATCGGAGTGCCTTTTAATCTAAATTTTTGTTAATTGCAATTAGGTTCCGATTATATTCTAGCATATTTACGTTTATTAATAGAATCCCAAATACACAATATTTAAGTAAATTCAAAATTTAGCTTAAGTTAACACAATAGATATGCCTAGTTATTTAATACTAGGTAAGATATAAAAGAGTAAGCAAGAGCTAGATAGGCAACACCTTAAACGAATAAACTACTTTGCATTTACCTAAATAGAATATGCCAGACACATCGTATATATACATACTATACATAAATGAAATTAATATAAATATGATACATGGGCCATATTATGAATATACAAGTATATACGAAATAATAGAATAAATGAAGAACCAGAATATATATGTATTTCAATATTATATACAAAATATACGTATTAAATAAACGCCAGGTCACAATTAAAGCTAGGAGTATATTTTATTTATGCCTATAGATCAAACCGGAATTTAATTGCACATTACGAAAGAGTGTAGTTAAAAATAATTATGTTCAAATGTAATATGATAACAAAAACTGACTTGCTCTTGCCCGCCTTGCCAGGTTTGGCCTTAGCGAAGAGGCTAGGATCAAGGTGTTCCATCTGCCGTCCCTTTGTGGCCCACAGTCGCTGGGCCCGTTGTTCTAGAGTACCACCGCATTTCAACCCCAGGGCTAGGAGGGCTGACTTAAGTCGATCCAGACCCAAGGAAGCTAGTTCCTCCCAAGAATAGAAGGTTGACAGGTCAAGATGCGCGCCCGAATGGGCCAGGGCAGAGCTAGTCTCCTTTCCCCAGCCAGGAAAGGTTCCTTCGGACCACTGCTTCTCAAAGCTCTCTCGCACTGTCTCCATATCCTGATTATGTTTAAACGAGAGGATAAATTATTTCTTTATTTGTGCTTAATTTCTAATAAATACATAATTCAGTATTGAATTCAGATATCAAGTTGAATAAAATATAATTGTTACCTCAATGAATTTAGCACAAAGCATAGAATGAACTTGATAAAGTTACTAAAATCACTTAAAACTTATTTAAAAGAAAAAGTTTAAAATATAGAAATAAAACTTAAACAGCTCGCCAGAAATATACACATATCTATTGAAGGTATAAAAACAGTTCTGGGATAATAAAATGTAAATATTTTCGCAGTCAAAAACAAGATTATCCGTATAAATTTAATATTAATTATAGATTTGAATATTTCAGATTATAAAATGTTATTACGTTGGTTTTTTTGATTATTTAAATTAATCTAACTAATTATTTATAGCGTAAAAATTATTAAGTGAAGTCAAAGAAATGTCTTCAAATTTAGATGCAAACAAGCATTCTTTGGAAATAAGTGCATTTCCCGTTCGTGTGACAAAACTCTAATCAGTATTGGTCTGTCAATTCTATATATTTTAATCATTGTTTTAAGATTAAAAGATGATCTAGAAAATTAAAGAAATATAAATTAAGAGCATCACGCAGTTTTTTAATACAATATAATATTAACAATTCCCTAATAAAAATTGACATATACTACTTTTTAGGAATATCAGTCATATATAATTGTAAATCTTCATTTTATGCTATTTTTACAGTTTATTTTAAATCAGTTTAAATTAATAAAAAACTACACTCTATTCAATAAAATATAATTACAACTAGTATTAATATCAATACATTACCCCTTGTATATCGTGCAGTGGCATTACTCGAACTATATAGTTCTCCAAATATTCCAAAAGATTTTCCAGATATCTGCAAGGAAAGAGGATAAATCAAATATATATATCCAATAATCAACATTAAGAGCAACTACAAAATAATCTTACTCTCTATATGCGGCATTTTTGCGTTCCCGTGGAATATCAAAAAGTTGATCAAACGAGGTTAAGTATGTGATGTAATCTACTTTCTGAAATAAATAAAATTGGAATCAGAAATGTAATCACGAAAAACCATTTGAACGGATAAATTAAATGAGAACGACAAAGAAGAATCTGGATATTGACAACCTACCTCGACCCCCTTAAGATTGACATATTTCTCATAAGATTCGTGGAGATCGAGATATCGACCATAGCCCTCCTCGTCAGAGAACTCAACTATCGGAGCTGCTGCTTCTTCTGCGTTTTCCCGCAATTCGTTGTACCGCTCGAATTCTACAGACATGGGTACGCTGATCTATGAAAAGTAGCAGAATGGATGAGATGATAGTGAGTTTAGAAAAAACTATAGAAACACAAAATTACAGTAGTCATTAACATGGAAAAGGTTGAGTGATTTGTTCCTAGTTACTTTTAATGGGTAATTTTACATAAGTTGTTTGTTTTAATAAGAAACATTACACAAAACTAAGCGCAGTTATAATCATATTATAAGTAATAACAATTAATATAAAAATTTAAATAGAGCATTAGACATGTTGTATTATAAAGGAGAGTTTGTGTTTTAGACCATGTGATGAATCTGAATCTGTAGTGATTGGGCTAATGATTTGAAAATATGTGTGAGCTTATGAATAGGAGCTAGAAATCCCAATAAGATAATAAACAGAATCCATTCATTTTATTCCAGAAAAATAAAACCAGAGTTCATGTAAAATAAGACAAAGATTTTCCAAATAAAAAAAGGGAAGATAAATACTTCTCAACTTACCTCTCCCGGATGTCGACGATGAAAATCACGAATCTGACGGAGACGATCGTAGAATTCAGAGAATTCATTCGGTCCAGAGAGTGCCTGTATGTCTTGTTTGCGGAGGCTACAGCCCGGAAAGGGAGATAATATAGTGTTAATGCGTAATTAATTAAGTAAAATACAATGCACCAACACATAACTACATAAACGAAAATGTTAAGAGCGTTATATTGTATAAAAAATTAAAATCTACGATAATCATTAAATCTGTTCTTAGGACCTAGTGTGCTTTGAAGACTTTACTTCAAAATTTTTTTGTGAAATTGTTTAGCCATCATCTATTTATAAAATAATTTAATGAATGTGTTTGTGCTGTCTTTGTCTTAGCCTTTTGACCCATTTTAAACGTTCTATTACACTGAATTTGTTAGCACTTAAATGCTATTACACTCGGGCACATCGCGACGGAATTAGATTTTTCAATTTCGGTTCCATTTAAAAAGACGTGATTTCTGTATTGAATGTAAACCAATAATACATTATATTGGCTAGATTAATAGAATTCAATATGTTGCCGCCACATGGATTACAGAAACAAGAGAAACATTTTCACGGGTTTGATCGAGAAAATAAAAATGGAATTACTTATAGCTATTAACTTAACCTATTTTATGAGTATTATAATAACTGCACATATAGTATGGTAGCCTTAAATGTATATGTATTACATTTCATCACTATTCCATAATAAAAAGACTAAAATCTATATTTAGATGTACATTTTTATATACTTTTAGTTGTAGTTACCTATTCAAATATAAATTTGTAAGTTTAATACATGCGAAGCTAAAACGAGTCACTAGTAGATAAAAATAATCAGTTGATTCTCTCAATGTACAGCTATAAATGCACAATGTACTCTCTCAGTACAGCATTCTCAGCAGACAAAGCCTAAAAATTCAAGTGATCCCAAACATTTTCGATCCACCAATTAAGAAATAATTAAAAGACTTTATATGTACATACATACAAATAGCGTAATATAATACAAAACTAAGTACATCTTTAAAATGCCATAACAGTGGGTGAGATCAGATATCGAGTCAACACCGGTGTAGATTTTAGTGTAAGTGTTAACACCTTCATAAAATTCAAAAATGACTTTGTGTCATGTAATGTCACTGTCGAAACACCATTGAGATATATTTTAAAGAGAAATTTAACAAAAACACACATGTGAAAATCTGAGATTGGAATGTTATAATTTTTTGTAATTTTCTCATTCATCTACTCTAATCACAAATATTCTTTTTGTTAAAATTTAACTTTGAAAGGTGCCTAAAAACACTTTGTGATCAATATGGTTGTTAACAGAATGAATTTTATGGTTCCAAGATCAATATAGGATGAGCACAAATCGATTTTTAATAAAACATTATTTTTTATTGAAAAATTATTTTTCTTTGTTAAACATAAAGTCGGCCATATTTAATGTTCTAAAATTGATAAAAATTATTATTTATAATAAACAAAATTTTGGCCCTTTTAATCAACTATGTTTTAATTGTTTTACTTATGAAAGTCCAATGTTTAATAAAATGGATAAAACATCCACTGGTAACATTAATAATTCATTTAAAACTCTCAAGTTGAAAAGTGGCTATTTTAAATAATTTCTGTGTAATAGAGCCAATAACAGAATTTTTTAAATTATTATTTAAACAATATTAATTAAGGTGAAATATCTATTTTTACTCCTTATTTATCAATGTTTTTCTAATTTGAAAATAAATCTCAATTGAAATATTATTCAGTTTAACCTTTTTTCACATGGTTTGAACTAGTGCAATATGTTTTACTCAATAATATTTTAATCCCATTATTTATAATATTATCTATACTTATCAATAATATTGATGACACTAACACATATACCCAAGCTAACACCAAAAATGACATTTTACATTATAGTATCTATTACATATAGTAATATCTAAACGCCCCTAAAATCAATCTTTCCAGTGTGGATGGGGTAGGGGGTGGCAGCATTTTGCCTTTGTTCCCTTAGTATCTATTTCCCCTTAATCTATGTACCCATGTGTGCCCCAGGCCTAATTGCTTCATGCACAAACAAAAATGCAAGAAGTCAATATCGAAATATATTATAACAAATAATAGATACATATATTAAATTGTACTTTACTATATATTTCATTATTCTTTTTCCTAATTATATCTTCCAGCAGATAAGAATAAAAGTTCACATTTATTTACCATCATTCTGATTTATTAAGGGAGAGTCTCCCTCTTTATTTGTATAAAAGAATATACTGGAAACATAACAAAATGTTGGGTATATAATAATGGCGGAATGTTGATGTTGGCACTGCTGCCATATGGATTAAGGATGTCCAAAAGGTAAGGTGACAAATCTTGTATTACAGTAGATATGTTAGAATTATTAACATATAATTCATAAGTCATAAAATTCATAGGTGCATGTTCATATCATCATATGCATAGGTAGATATCCTTCATCATAGTAGGCTAGATTTGTAGTGTGCAGTCTAATATGACAGACTGTTTTCCTGTAATTAAACTTTATTTCAAAAGGCACCATAAAGTCAAAAGTAGTGCTACTCTGGACATCCCTCCATTATAAAATTACCTCATTTTTGGCTGTTTCTCAGGGTTTTTTTATATAGCTTGGCCTGAAAAGTGGTCAAGCCATGGCCTGAATGCCTGACCCAATCCGCCAGCCTTGCGATAGCATGTATCATAGTGTAAATACTAAAATTGTATTGTTTACAAACATATATTGCATGTACAATACTAGCCATAAGCATTGAAAGAATAAAAACTAAAAATTTGCAAAATCAATTGTGATGGACCTTCTAACTCACTTTAGTATTTAGCTTATTGGAAGCCTTATAGTTTAAAAGATGTGTTACAAGCTTTCTATTTGCCTTTCTTGTAACATTTCCTTCTCCCTCAATAATGCATAGCCTGTGTTGTTGCAATCCCTGTAAATGTTTTCTGTTGCTCAAAACTGAAAGTTAATTTTGTCAGAAGGAGCTTGCAATGTGGATATTTCCTGATGGTTAACTTCTTTGATCCAATTTCGTGATGAAGGTGGGACTCCATTTTTTACATTTGTTTTGTTCTTTGCATCATATATATACTACTGCCCTTAAAAGACATGAGCATCAGCTGCTATTGAAGTAATTTGTGTGTGAAAGGAATAAATGAAGCATTCCATCCATTGGCTAACAAAGCAGCTAAACTTTTAAAACAACTAGAGACCTCACTGGACATAATCTGCTGTGTTTTAATTAGCACTAATAGAAGAATGCTAAAAAGCTTTTCAATTTCTGCATTGCAATGTGAAATGCCCTGAAAAGTCTTAAAATATGGATAAAGGATTCTAATTTAGAAACATTCCTCCAATACTTTCCCATTATAGGCAATGTTTCTTGGGATTGGGGTAAACAAACTTCAATATCCCCATGATGTTCTTTTCAACCAGACATGGTATCTCCTCGAAAATGATATCCACTCCTCAATCTTCTTCTTCTTTGTTAAGGTTTGGAGAAATCAATTGTGAAACTTGAAGAATCTAATTCACAAATGGCAAATTCACTAATTCAAATTCCAGCCAAAGTTCAAATTTAAGCCACTCTAGGAACACTGAATCGTTTTAGAAAAATCAGGAATAAGTACCAAGACTTGAATTCATGACTTTCTGGCTTGACAATAAGCATTATAACAAAATGTCATCAATAGATCTATCCTGTTAAAGCCATAAAGCAACATACTTGTTCTCACAGTAAAGGGAAAACTCTAGCACACATGTATTGACTGCATATTCACAACATGTAGACTATTAAAGCAATGACTGAGGTTATAAGCAAATAGTAAATTTGTTATTGAAGACATCATGTCATGATTATAATTTTACTATTTAAAAATGGGAAACATTAAAATGATGAAGATAAAAATGATTAAATTAAAAGTAGAGTAAAAGATATTTACCCATCTTTATCTTCATATAATTCCTTGAGATTTTCTGTTGATTCAATAGACCTCTAAAGAAAATAAATATATGTATGCATACAAATTTTAATTGCATAAATATATTAAATAATAATTATTAATTTAAATAATAATTAAAAATTTTAAAATAATTATTTTATTTTATATCTATTCCATAAAATATCCTTTACTTACATCTGTCATTGCTTTCAATCGATGGTCAGAGTTCAGTTTTTCTCTATGCTGAAATTGAAAGATAAACTTATTAACAATAGAAAATAAAAAAAATGTAAGTAGGGTGGGGTGGGGTAATTCCGGATATGGAGTAATTCCAGAAATTTTTCATTTTTGAAACCAGTTTGATTCCTACATTTGAAATATTAAAATAATAAGCATACTTTTTTGTTTCATGTACACT
>JAYRBW010072184.1:0-26170 GCA_036023295.1 Invenusta paracnida
TCATTATCTCTTGATATTACAAATAGCGGCAGTTTCATCTTCACTCACAAACTTAAGTTCAGACTTATCAAAATTTTTAGCATTTAATGCTTAGTATTTTTTTACTTTTTGTTTTCCTTGTTCATAGATTTAGCTATTCTTCTCCTTTCATTGCAACACATTTTATTATACTTTTTCAGTGAGCTGTATACATATAAATCGTTGATAATTATAGTTTGGGCAGATCTTTTTTTAAATATTAATGTGAAATTATATTACATGTTATGGAATTTCTTTTTTATGTTGTTAATTGAGGCATAACTTGTTATACCTGTATTGTGATATAATTATTATTGTATATTAGAGTTTTAAACTAATTGACTAAAATTTAGCCTGTAAAATATAGCACAGAATAATTATAAATACTTATAAGAAATTGTTATCTTACTATTTTCTTTCCGTTTGTTTCTTTATAGGGAGCATCATCGGTAACCCCGAAAGCACCAGCAACGGTAAGTTAAAAACTATGAAATAGAAAAAATGTACACATATTTTAATTAATATTTTATTGAAAGTACACTCATGGTGTACGTGCGCGCTTATCTATACTTCCTTTTGAAAATTTTTACATGTTTATAATGGCAATTCGGTATGCTTATAACCTCATCAAATAATATATGTTATAAAAATATGTCAAATTTATATCGAACCTAAAACCTTGTAGCTAATCGCTTTAATTACCCAGTGTTTCGAAACTTACATTTATTTGAAAGAAATTACAATTCTTAGATTTCTTGCATTTTCTTACATTTCTTTGAAAGACATTTGAGATTTATTTAAAGTCACTTTGAAAGTTCTTAGATTTTTTGCAATTCTTTCATTTCTTTGAAACAATGGGGTATTACTACTCTAAATGATAATTTTTTTAATATTATGATTACTTCCAGCAGTGTGTTATAAATCGTCTCATACTAATCGATAGAACTTGAACACATTTTTCAGAAAGAATAAGGAAGCGAATATTTATAAATTGGAAGTATAGTATATTCAATTGAGAAAAAAATCTCAATGACGTTTAGTGCCTTATTCTGACAGGTTTACGCCAAAATATTGATACCTATTAGTCGGGAGCTTAGCTGAGTAGGTAACGCGCTGGCCTACAAACCCGTCGGTGAGAGAGGTCGGTGGTTCGTGTCTCGCAACGTACTCCTGGTTATAGTATACTGTTAGCGCTGTCGTATTGAATCAATCATTAGACTGGTTTAAAAATGTTTGTACAGTCTGTAATGATTATTTATATATGTGTTCCTGGTAGCGGCGGTTAGACACTATTACCGTTCTTTGTATCCGAGTGTCATTTTTTACTAATCTATAATAATAAGTATTTCCGAATGGTTTTGTTTAATTTACAAAAGCATTTTATGTTTCATCTATTTAAAAACTGTTATAATAATTTTCACTACTAAACATGCTTTTGACTACAAGTTTTGTCTACTTATTCTAGTTCCAATAGATATCTCCTCAACCATTGAAAGAAAATATGGATTACCCATCTCAATAATAAATGAACAGGAATTTTTTTTATACTATGAAGTAAGCAAATAAGCAACACAAAATGTATTAGATTCTAAGTATTCTTTTAAGTATTCTAAGTATTTTTAAGCATTCATTTCCTATCTCAATCATTAGCGTTTTACCTGGAATATATTTGAGTTGATATATATATTAATATATTTTTATTACTAGTTGTATAATTTTCTTTAAACTTTGTCCTAATATTAGTATATCTATTGATAATTTATTGTTTTCAGAATACATACAATTATTTATAATATGTAGTAATTTTTTATATATTAGCGCAGTCTTCGTTAAATAAGATATATTTAAGGTAAAAAATCGAAGTATTACTATCAGAAAATACTAATATTAATTATATGTTTAAAATAATTCTACTACTTATTAGTACACTAGTACATGCAATATATAATTTCTTAAAATATAGTTATTTAAGATTATTTGTAATTGGTCGCTTGACAGTCGCATTTAGAGCGATAAATATGATGTCAGACTTCTTTTTAATCGATCTTAATGAGTCGGTTGCAGTAAGGTGCCCCAGTAAGAGTAAAGGTCCCAGTAAGAAGGCTAAATAAGGTTCAAATGTCCTAACAAGATCGAAAGTTTGAAGACAACAAGTTTAAAAGAGTTTGATATTACTCTTTGTACATAACTACCTACTATTAATTAAATTTGTTTTATAAATATTTACTTTATACTTAAATCCTACTATCAAAAATACACATATATGAATTAATATCAAAATGATATCAAAATTAATATCAAATGTATTCTTGGAAACTGTTTTATTTGAATTGATGTTATAAATATATTATTATACCTAAACAAAAACGACAGCGTCACAAAAATGAATGTCAAGAACCGAGCTCCTAAAAAATCGTTGAAAAGAATTTGATGGTATGAAGTACAGTCATTAAAGAAATTGATATAAAAAGGCTCCAAGATTAAAAAAAAGTTAAAATGATATTTATGATACGTATTATAGCCATCGAAGAAATTGATATAAACATGGCGCCAAAATGTAATTGTTACAATACCTTATGTTTAAAAAGCACAAACGTATAGATCAATATGGTACGTAGGTATGTATACATCTAAACTATAAAATTCATAAAAATTATGAAATTTTTTTGGCAATTATATAAATTTTATTATTTTTACGATTGGTTTACTTAGGTACAATAACTACTTTTGTATTTAATGTGGGTTTCATTACTTTATAAAAATGAGTCATTGCCATGAATTTTTCGTAATTTTTGTTGTCATATTTTTATGAATCTTACAGTTTAGACTGACGAACGTATATCTATGTTCCACATTGATCTATATATTTATGAATTTGAAACAGAAAGTATTGCAATAATTACATCTTTGCGCCATGTTTATATCAATTTCTTCGATGGCTGTACTATGTATCATCGATGTCATTTAACGTTTTGTTTTTTAAATCTTGGCGTACTTTTTATATCAATTTCTTTAATGTCTGTACTTGATATCATTAATATCATTCCAACGTTTTTCATTTGAGGAGCTCGGTTGTCGTTTTTGTTTAGTAGTAATAATAAGAAGAAACAAATTTTTATCAAAATTGACCCCTTTTAAAAAGTATCTAGTAACCTTTTAAAACTTTTATCTTAGGTGCATTTTGATCCTTAGCGCTTGGCGATTACGCTGATACCAAAAATGTGCTTTTTAATGTATTCTAGCCTGATTTATTAACGGTCAAACATAGGCTTATATTCTCCTTAACATTATTGACTAGAGCTGTTAGCATCTCTCAAGCTAATTGCTGACGCTCTTATTCTTGGATTGAAGATGCTACCAATTTATCCAATAATTATCTGTATTAGTGAATAAACAAAATGTATATATAGGTACAGTAATTTATTGATATACAATATTTTGGTAATAATGTTAATATTTCAGAAATAGATAAACTTAAATAAATTATTTTAGAGACATAAATGTAATCAGTAATTTTATAAAATAATATTTTTATACAGCTTTCTGTTAAGTTATTCCATATTTCACGTACTATTTATAATGAAAAAGTAGTAACCTTTTAGAATTTCATACTATTTAAATTAAATATTTTACTTCTGAAATGAATCAATTTGTTGCGTCGAAAAAATGTATTTAACATTTCTCGTCAATTTTTTGCACAAATGAATATTTTATATTCTAAAACGTAAAAAATTGATGGGACGAAAGTTCTGAAGCTTTCCATCAATTTTCTGAAGCAAAATAATTTTTTGAAATAAATCGAAAAAGATATTTACGTAAAAAGTCATAAAATGCGAAAAACGAAACTAATATATGAAAAATACGTAATGTTGTTTTAAAAATACATATAAAACATTTAAACTCTGTAGGTATTACATATTGACATATATGCACAAGTATCATTCAGCATTCTCAATAATCTAATTATTGTGCAGCACAAACGTACATAAAGATTAGCGTTTATGAACCCCTGATCTGAATCTATTTTTGCCCCAATTTATTGACTAGAAAGTTGTCCAGTCAAATTTTAACACTGTTTTTTATATGTTTATGATCCCGGAGCTTATTGTTGCTCCAATTCATTGATGGGAATGCTATTCTTTAATATGTGCTAGGTAGTTTGTTTTTAACATTTTATTATTACCAAGGCAGTTATCATGCAATTATACTTGCACTTCATGGTCAGTTAGACAATGAAAACAGGTCGATTTTCTAACTTAGATTTTTTAATGATTTACCCGTTTAATTTACATAAGGACATTATTGCAATATGTGTTAAAATGTACACAAAATATTTATTGTTAACCAGTGTATTTTCTATAAACCATTATTTATTACATAACAAAAAAATAATTGTCTTTTGTAATAGATTCTTTATTTGCATTCACAAAAGTAAGAATATAAATTGATGCGAAACAATGGTAACCCGCATGCTTATTCGTAGTCAAAAACATCGTATTTAAACATAGTAATTATAAAATTAAACAAATGTAAAAGGCACAAAGGCAAGCTGTCAAAAGTGACGGACATATCTTTTCATTATAGCCAATAAAATCTGTAATTTTAAATAAGGCTGTGCATATTAGTGTCAATACTGAAGCCTTAAAAGTGATACAGATTTTTATTCGCATCGGAAACTCCTACACATGTCTACAATGACCATAGATGTATACAATACTAATTATATAATAACTAGCTACGGTTTGTTTTTGGTCGATTCATTGGTTGGTTCATGTATCAGAATAGAAGAAAAAATCTTGGACGGGAATGTAACAGTGGACGGATCGAAGTTGATCAACTTGGATAGAAAACAGCATAACGACAACGTAGTAACGAATAAAGCTAGGTGTTGTTGAGCTGACTGGTAACGGTTAAATTTAATTATAAATAAATATATAAACACGTTTTGGTATATAACTAAGTACAGCAAATCCAAAGAAAGTAACAGGCATACACATTTCTGGGTAATCGAAGTAGACCAAACATATCACAGTGTCTACCACAAACTAGAAATATGAGTTTATTAATCTATATTAATTAAACATATCTTGGTGGCTGAGCCATGATAACCAAAGATAAAGGGCACTTGATAGAAGCATGCAGCACTATGTAAAGCAATTGCAAAACTGTACATGTGGTTCTCATCCAACATACGAAAAATGGAAGCGTAACAATATGGAAAATATTAAAACAATGTACTTATAATAGAATAAAAAAGACATTCTTTGTCAGAAAACGACAGGAAATATGAAAAAGAGAAAATGTACACAGGTCTAGTCGAATAGAATTGTGACTATGAATAAAATTGCAATGAGTTGATCTACCAATTGCCTTATATCATCCAGGCGAAATGCAGTTCAGTTGAGTCCAAGTAGATTATCCAAATCTCTGAGGTCATCCCAACTGATGTGCTCCGATTTGATTTCTCTCGGTCGGTCCCATCGATCAGTCTCGCTTCCTGCGTCGCTGATCTCCTCGCCTTCACCACCAGCTGAGGATGAACTGTCTTGCGGCGTCGATGGGCATATCAGGTCTTCCAAAGAGTCCTCTTCGCGGACACTCAATCCACCTAGCATCATCTGGTTAAGTGGATCCTCCACAAAAACCGGTGCATGCAAGAGACTTGCCATATCGCGCATCTGAGTGTCAACCTTATCGTTAGTCTCAGCAGTGCGATATTCTTCAGCGAAACGTTGACTAGTCACAGTTGGGCGAGGCCGGCGACATGGCGGTAGGGGTCTGATGTTGCGTGCTCGCTTGGGGGGAGGTGACGATGCCAAATAATGTGGAGAATGGCTTAGAGATGCCATTGTGTGTTGCGAAGAAGATTGTTGCTGCTGCTGTCGACTAGGTGTAATATGGGGGAGTGTACGCCGTCGCTTGGTGAGACCATTTTCAAGAACATCAGCGTATTTGGGATTGATTCGCCAGAAGCCGCCTTTTCCAGGTTCATCTTTTCGACGGGGTACTTTTTCGAAGCATTTGTTGAGTGACAGGTTGTGCCGTACTGAGTTCTATAAAGCATAAAAAAACAATTTGAATTTAGCATAGATTAACCCAACATGTTATGTGTTAATTTCTAATTTCATTGTAAGAAGTTTTATTATTATTTATAAAGAGAGCGCTGCGTTATCCCTTCATTAATCCAGCTATACAATTGATTTTGTTGGCTGCACTCTGTACATAGAATATAATACGAAAGCTGAATATAAAAGTATCCTACATATATCTATTGTGTATTCACAATCTACTACGCTCAGCTGTATATCCCATTCCCAAGGTAAGTAGGTAGTAATATGTAGTAAGAATCTATGACTAATCTAAAGGAGTACGCCTATTCTGACACATTCCAGGTAAACTACGACTTTGCGAGTCGATGGGATAATTCTTCTCTGCTAGCTTGCCTCATTCAATTCCTATGACATCTATCGATCCATTATTAGCGAGAAAAGATGTAGGTATACAATGCTAAAAACAATGTATCTGTGATGTAGGAGAATTAAATGAGGCGAGTATAGCACAATATTTCTATGTGCTTGTCACACCGGAAAACTTTTCCATATGGGAAAGTACATGTATCAAAACCAAAATAAAAACCAAGAAATTAGGTTAAAGTCAAAGTATAAAAATAACGTAAAAAGTATGTAGTTCAGTTATTGATGAAATTGATAAACAAGCAAGTTTCAATAATTATGTTACTGATCTACTGTATGTATGTATTTTGTTATTTGGTATAAAAAAGTAATAACAATTTAAAGCAATAAAAAATCAGAAAATTCTTGGCTATCATACTGATTATATTACTGCTATTATTTAAATTAGTTTTATATATTATGGGGAATATATTCATTATTTTTTTTTGTAAAGCTGTACCATAGTCAAGAATTTTAAACTCTTATTTTTTATGAACTATAATAGTTTTACAATTTGAGATTCAGCTTGTTTTTATTTTTATTTTTGTGTCACTTTGTAATTTCTGTTTGTTTGATATCAATTTTGTTTGGGGGTGGGGTGGGGGGTGAATGTGTTCTATTCAAATAATTCTATTTCCTTATAACTTTAAACCATCAATTATTGGATCAATATATATTTAGAATTTTAATATACCTATACTAAGTTTTCTTTGATAATGTGCTTTATCTTCATAAATAAAAAATTATTGGTCTGAATTAAATAAGATATATTCAATTTTGTGGATTTCTAGCCTAACCTTGGCGTAGACGTTTGTTACTAGACGTAGACACTATTATAAAAATTAGAACATCATTAGGACATATCAATTAATTATCCTTGCACTTTACTTAAACAATATTGTTACCTATTGGTTAATCTGCATGGCTTATTTTTATTAAGGTGTAGTTTTTGACCTTTTGCACAATTATTTTGCAGAATATTGATAAGACAATAATATTGTTTTTAAAATTTCTTCATTTCTATATAATAAAGAAATTTTAAATAATACAGTTTTTCAATTTTAATAAAGCATAATATTGTTTTAAATCTATTAAAAACCCCTATTTTAAAGATACATTTGTAAAAATTAAATTTAAGGGCATTTCGTTCCCCGGTATCAACATAAAGTTAATATCAGACTTGAGCTTTTTAACGCACTCTAGGCTACAAAATAAATAAGACCAAAATAAGCTTATTCTACTGAGCATTAGTGACTAGAGCTGGTATGCATCTTTCAAGTTATTATTTTGGGTTTGATGACTAGCGATTAATCTACAAAGTTAACTAATTAAAAAAACTATTTTTAATAAAAATAATGAATAGATTTACAGTATAGATATATAAATATACGTAACTAATATTTTCCTTATATAATATGTATACATATATAATTAATTTAAAAAATTAATCATTTTAAAATTTCAATAAAAAATACCTAACATTTAAAAAATATCTAATGCCGCATGCATATTCAACTACTAATTGATGATTCAAATAAATTCTATATGTTCTGGAAAAAATATTGAGATCCACACGCTTTGTTATTAATTTGTTTAGTGTAATTAACCTTTATAGCCAACATCAAGCGCCAAAGGTATTCATCAAACTATAACCTATATGTTTAAATAAAACATTAAATGGCATGCATTTGAAGAGGTCAATCTTAACTGTACAGAAAAGGTCCGATACACTTTGTATAATGAAAGGCACAGTTTGGTCCGCTATGTTTATAAAGACCCCGACTATACTCTACAATGTCAGGCGCAATGACATTTAAACAATTGAGAATTAATACTCAGTATTTAGCATTGTATTTATAAAACGGTAGCTTGTACTCAGTAAAGCTGAGATGACATTGAGGTATTTACAATACTGTGAGGTAACACTATGTAGACCTAACTATTGATACACACTTTATATACCGTATCATAATTTTGATGCATTTAACATCAAAAGCGGGTGACACATGAAATAATAATTGAGCAGCACTTCTTGCAAAATGAATACCTGTATAAGTTTGTACATAAAAAATTAGGCGTGCCATCGTGCATTCAACAAACTGTATTAGCACTTATGGCATCATTAGAAAATAGCATATTAGCATAGTGTATTAGCTGGGTATATATGAATAAACTTATTTGAATAATTTAAACTCAACTTGAAAGCTATGATTAAAGTATGAATAATACACGTTAATGCGCAGAAAATTATGACAATACCTATCAGTACTTATTATTATTTAATTAATCATTTAAAATTGAAACAAATAATCGTATAATTTAGGAAAACTCTATTTTATAAAAAATAAGCCAGATACCAAACATTTGATATGTAAAATTTATATTTTAGGCAATAAATAGTCAATTGAATGGTAAAACAAATACAATGATTAATTACTTACTAGGTTACAGTTTATATCAAAATATATATTTCATCGAATATTGTATTTGTTTAAACAAATCAAGTAAATTCAATATATATATAAATAAATTTCACTTAATTCCAAAGAATATTTTAATTAATCATATATTTAGATATGTTATCCACGTACAGCTAGCATAAGCATACATTTGTAAATTTATACAGCATATTTTAATTACATATTATAAATTTACTCTTGTATAATATATTATCTATTTTATAAAAAATGTAATTTCTGTATGATCTTACTTCATAATAATTGCATAAATTTACGGGAAATTAAACAAAATATTAAATTTGTTTATACAAGCCTACAATTTAAAAACGTAATTGTATAAATAGTTTTATTAACTTTACTTTTTAATGATATTATATGTATTACATAATATTTAAAATATATGTGTATTCTACATAAGAAATTAAGCTTAGTAGAAATATGTACAAGACAAATAATAAATTCTAAAACAGGCGAAATTAAATTAAAGAAAACTACAATAGTACGTTTAGTATGATAATATATTGAAATTATTAATTACACAGTAGCCATTTTCAATTGTATGTACAAGTCATAATCCTTTCAACTAGGTATATATCATATTATATACGTGATAATTATAAATTGTGAAGAAATGAATGATCAAATTGCACCACGATCTATATACTAATAGGTTAAAACCGTTAAAGGCAACTAGTGAAGCATGTCAAATAGTATAGTGACTATGAACTGTCTAGGTAGATTGTCATGTAATAATAATTTTTACAACAGAACAATTATTTATTAATATAGATAGTAGTCGCGCATCTTTAAACGTGGTCTGTGACGGTGATGATTTTTCTATTCAATAATTATACATTGTAATAATAGTATAGCATCTATTGTACGAAGTAACACTTTGGTGCTTATTGTGGCGAAACGCATATCGTAGTTATGTGTCAAATAGCAGTAAATAGAATTACTTCCACTGATCAAGAACATACTGAACAAACTTTCACTGACCAATACTTTCAACACTATAGTATTAATTACACGATTATTAAAAAAATATATATATGTGACAAAACTTATGTTAAAATATATATGGAAGCTCAAAATGTACTGACAAAAATTACATCTTCAGAATAACGGAAATATTTATACACTACTAATTATTATTATCTTAATGTAATAAGTAAAATACAATTCATTGAATATAATATTGAGTATAGCATTAAGATCTATAATTATGTTCATTATAATTTATACACCTGTAAAAGTTTATATTACCTTCTACTATTAATTTCGAAATATTTGTTAAACTATAATTACATTTTGTATACATAGGTTGTCATTACAAAATACAAATTGTAAAATTTACCAATCAAGTTGTCAAAAATCAATCATTTAGTATAAGATAAGTATTTCTTATGAGTAAATAGTTTGCACAATTTATAGTAAAGTACATGCTGATTGCATTAATACCCTATTTTATATAACTTATTGTTAAACTATTTACTCAAAATAAATACTTATCTTATACTAAATGATTGATTTTTTAAAGTTTTTTAAACAGGATTATCATGTGACATATCAACCTTTGACTCATTGAAATTAGGAAAGTTTATTTATATTTTTTGTGCACACCCTTTATTTGCGTGTGTTCTTAGATTTAGCATATTATGTATACATAAATTGTATACGATAAATAAGTTTACTAAATCCAAATAAAAATATGAGAAAAATACCGGAAACGTTGATGGTGCATTAGAATTAAAAATATATATTTAACAAATCCAAACACTATTGTAATATATAAAATAAAACTATATATAAAGAAAGTGAAAATATTGAATTATTTAATGTAAATTAATCAAGTAAGAATCAAAACTCAAATGAGATTTAAAAAAATATTCAAATAACTAAAAAATTATAAATAATTGAGTTATAAATTAACAATGTCTGAACTTAAAAATTATTTCAAATGACCCAAGTTTTCCTAACTAAAATGAAAAGCTATATAGATATAATACCAATTAATGATACAATTGTCGAAGTACAACATATTAAATATCTAAATATAAATGACTGAGTGTAATCAAAAATAATATTTAAAAATTATCCTAAAATAACTTTAAGGAAAGGAAAACAGTTTGATGAATCGACTGGCACATAATGAATATTTGTGAAATGAAAACCAATAGTATAATTTTATAACTGAATAGTTGTGGAATTCATATATCTTTTTAATACACATAGTTTAGACTTTTTAATAATTTAGTCGATTAGTTGGAGATATTCAAATCTACATTTAATATTTTAAATACGAGTAAGACTGTAACGGGTGGATATATTTGTATTTATAATGATATATTGATATTCTATAATTTAGGAAAACCAAAAAAGAAAAACTGCAATTTAAATAGAATACTAATGTTTGTCGAATGTTTTTACTATCATAATTTATTGTATATTTATTTCAATAAAAAATAAGAGTTAAAACGACAAGTATTTAAGAAGTAACATTTATAAATATATAATTATATATTATATAAAATAAATGTTCAGTGATAATAATATTTGCGTACACTATAATTCTTAATATTCTAAGTGGCATTGTTATAATCAGTTTCAGCAGCAGAGTTAATTCGATAATATTCATCAATATCCATTTATATTTAAACTATCGACTGGTCACTAAAGAGCTTATATACACACCTAGCCCCCAGCTTTTAGAAATGGTACCTAGGTATTATACATAGACAATGCCACTTTGAGTGCATATATAATTTTGAAACTATGTGCATAAAATATAGCGGCAGCTACACCCAATAGCTGTAATAGCAGACTGCCTTTGACCTGATCACACATAAGAAATACTGACTCAAATACCAGCAGATTAAAGCAATTACCTCAATCATTAATCAGGCGTCTAACAGTTATTTGGCTATTACAAATGTGTGTATATAAATTATGGCATTGGTAGCAACTATTTCATGTAATATAGTTAGTAAAAAACAATAATAGCACAAATTAAACTTAAACATCATTTTTTACACCTGTGGCCTGTTTCACAATATAACAAATAAATAGTATTAAAAGGGGAAATGTGTTTACAAGCAGGTAACAAGTAATTTACCTGCTGCAAATAGTAAATTTCTACAAGCAAGTAATAAAGGGGTTTCTTGAATAAATTTGAATAAAGGGTTTTATTTAAATAAATCGTACGATACATCCATGAAGCAGTAAAAACCCATCATTTACTGTTCGCAATAAAACAACAAGTGATCATTTACTCTATTTAACGGTATTAGGCATTATTAGGCCATGATAGTGGTGGAACTTGTAAATATAGATAGCTAAAGGCAATACAAATTAATTGCAAACATTAATATGGATTTTGATATTAATCTTATTAATTATATCTCGAAATAATACAGCATGGTTACTTATATTTCTTTAGATGTCTATAGTAGGTACTATAGTCGTAAAAAACATATGTTGTTAATAAATTTGCAATATTTTATTTGTGCAAGTATTTATTTAATATATATTTACTTTAATTTTTATCAATAATTAATGTTTTATTATTTTCCAAATTATTAGCATACATATATGGACAAATTAATGTCAAGTATTAAAGTTAAGAGAAAGTTATGATAAAAGAAGCTATATTCACATTGAAATGTATAAATTAATCTCTTTACTGATAAAATAACTTAGTTGCTTTGACACGAGAAGTTATGAAGAACCCAGTTTGCAATTAACAAAATTGATAATAATATCTCAAGAAGACGAGTCGGAATTCACGAGATGCTTTTTATTATTTTTACCGAAAATAGAAATGAAACTCCATTTTTGTGGTATCAAGTACCTAATTAGACTACATTCTATAACCCAATTCTACCCAATATTTGCTGCTTACTACTTGGTGTTAGCTGTTTGTTTGTTGTATCGTGAAACAAGCTAATCTGTGAAATGATAACCAGTCAATCAATAAGCAACACTATAGATATAATGAAATATATAGAATAAAACTACACAAAAATAATAACTGCAAAATGGAAGCTTTATATATCTAAAGCAAAAGCTATTTGATCTCATTTATATTTGAAAATAATTCAACAGTTAAATAAAAAAACTATATTTTTTACCTAAAACTGATTATTTCAACAAAACTTAAGGAAAATGTTTACCTGCCAACTGGAATCAGCCACTCGGTAATACATAAAGTTATCTGTGATCCAAGCGTAGATGTCCGATAGTGTAATTTTAACTCGACCCAACTCGCGCATTGCCATGCAGATAAGGCTCGCATAGGAATAAGGCGGTTTTACAGCTGGATTGGCACGATAGTCCCTACGCTCTTGAGGATCCATAATACCAGCTCGAGATGTTGCATGGCGTATACTGTCCTGGCTACGTGGGGAATCTTCCTTTTCTAATTTCATTGGATTCATATTCTAGATAGTTAAGAATGATAATAATAAGTGTTAATTTAGAAGAAGGATAACAATTATATACTGGCTTAGGCCTTAAGTATCCGCATTTCGATACTATATTAGTATTGTTATTATTCAAAAGTTTATATATACATAGCTTACCAGTAACTTTTAGTTTTAAAGCAATACGATTTCATACATTAACGGAGTTAATTAAATAAAAAATATAGTATGCGACACGAGTAAAGTAAATAAGCTGTAATCTTTTTAGATTTTAATGGTAATAAATCATGTATGTATAAGCATTACAAGAGTTAATTGAGTAATATACAATAAAAGCATAGTAATTATAATATGTAAACTGATGCTATAATATGTGTTGAAATTTTGTCTGTTGCTTGAAAATAATAGGATAGATTACTATTAAAACTAATACAATTATGCGATATTTTTTAATTTACAGCGGAGAGATTTTAGGGATATACTGCATATTATAACTACAAGTATATATTTAGGACAAACAGAGATTATCAAATAAAAA
This sequence comes from Invenusta paracnida, assembly GCA_036023295.1. Classification (NCBI taxonomy): domain Eukaryota; kingdom Metazoa; phylum Platyhelminthes; order Proseriata; family Coelogynoporidae; genus Invenusta; species Invenusta paracnida. The sequence continues at coordinate 13,889 of JAYRBW010072184.1, forward strand.
GTAAATACCACAGGTCACGTTAACAAAAAATATTGCATATAATAACACTTAAAAAACATCGAGTCTGAGTCCAAAATATGTACCAATCATCTCTGAAAATAATGTTAATACAAAATCGAAGAAACTAAAACCCATATCAATAACAATAGGAATTATATATTATATATGGCGGATGAAATTACTAAAGTTGCCGCATACCGATATTAGATAGCCTAATTGTTGAGACAAGTAACACCCAATGCAATAAATAACTTACATGCAGCCAATTTAGATTGGTAAGGGAGTCATCGAATTCCTTCAGGTCGGGAAGTTTTTCTATCCAGTTTTGATGAAGTTTTTTAGCAAGTATGTCTCTCCCCGCGCGAGTTCCTGAATAAACTGATTCTCTAGACGATTGTGAGGAGACTGTGGAGGCAACCGATGATGCTGAGGAATTACGTCGGTATAAATTTTGAGGTGCAGCTGGTGGCAGAAAAGTTGGTGATGGGCTCGATTCCAAATAATGGTAATAGTTGTTGTTGTCATAAACAATTTCCGGTAACGGGACGTACGACATCGGCGAAACTTATAAAAAATAAGAGGTACAATAAAAAGAATGTTGAGGTTGCAGCAGAAAAAATCTATTAACTCTGCGACGTTGCGGCAGTATCTAACTGTCAACAAATACTACAATGTGAAAAGTGCCAATATGGTGAACAAGATGCGCTTTTATACAGCATTAGTCCACAACAATTAGGTGAAATAATTGGCTATACATATATGTCTAAGTGGATCTATTGAATAAGACAAGGCACAACAATACTAGTTTAATACACACCTACTTATGCCTTCTTTTATTTAAATTAGCGAACGTGAATAACTGTGTGCTTCTTATTAGTTGAGCTAAGATATACCTACACAGGTAGTTGTTCGTTTTGAATAACTGAAAGGTTGGCAATTACGCCAAGAATTGTGTAAATATGATGAGCATATTGTAGCTGAGCAATTATACTGTAAAGAAGAAATGCCATATAACAATGCCAAATGACATATACAATGAATGATCTTAAAAAATCTTAATATTTACAATGGAAAATACATAACACACTGAGACGAAACAATGTAAATAAAGTTGTATGTAAAAGTAGCATGCATTAAAAGCACGTGTATGCAAATAATTTGCAGCTACATTTAATTTAAATAATAATAGCTTACAATATATACTAATTTAGGAATATCTATAGAACTAGTTTAAATATTAAAACTGTATCAAGTGATTATTATTACTAATTAAAGAAAACTACCTACAACAATGATATTAAAAACAAATTCTACAAGATATTTAAGTAAAAATTCGATGAGACATTTGGATTATCAAAGAATAAAAAATGATGTATGAGAAAGATACCTACCAACTAAAAAGTCACAGAGATATTATGACTAACTTATTCTAGCGACTTAACATAGTTACAAAATATTTATAAGTCCATGTTAAAACTGTATGTTATATCTGTCTGTTTAAACAGAATTCTAACCATTAGAAAAGAGAAAATGCAGGAATAATTTAGTAAAAAAAAAGTTGAAATTCAAATTAGAGATTTCATACTATAAATGTATATTACTAGCAGTATGGGCAGAGCAAAACAACGCACTATTTCGACATTTTTGGGCCTCTTCAGCAGCACACATCCCAGTTATAATGCTGTAAAATATAATAGCAGATTTACAAGTGGTGTAGGCCACTGAAGAAAATCAACAAAGTCCATTGTTGAAACATCCCATTGTTGGGTCTCTCGAGTATTACCTACTGATAGTAATATACATTAGTAGTATGAAATCAACAATTTAAGTTTCTATTTTTCTGATTTATATAGAATTCTAACATTTGTCAGATACTACTACCGATAAAAACTGTTTTGAATTGCATGAATTTTCCCCACTCAGAAAACCATTAAAATACACTAGACATGAGAAAAGATGTGTCAGACCAAAATTATCTGAAATAGTTTCACATAAACCGCAAAGAAATAGTTTATGTAATATATAACAGTGTATAGCATATAGTTAATCAAATAAAGTTTAGTGTGTGTACTAAAACACGAATTGTAGAGATAATTGAGCATGGCATATAACAGAAAAAATACTGAAATTTAATATAAAAACAAATATTCCAAGCATTTGATAAATTGTAAAAATATTTTTATTAATAACTTTAATTGTAACAAGCAGTCAATGCTCAAGTTATACAAAAGGTATGATGAATGTAAGATAATTACAACAAAAACTGATGTACACTCTTCCAACTAATATGTCTATCAAACGCCTTTTAGGTTATGAAAATACAGTCTCTGTGGGGTTTCAAGATTAAATCTTGATAATAATAATCTCATCATAGATAATTTTTATATTTAAATAAAAATAAGAATAAATTTGTTTTTTTGGCTCATTTAAAAAATAAATGTTATAAAAAAATAAATGTTATAAAAAAATAACTTTTTATATAAATCACAACACACTAAGAAAAAACAACAAGCAGACAGTGTAGCATTCTTTGTTACACCACAAACACTCCTAAATTTTCATGCACTCTACATACAAAATAAATCCATTTTTATTGCAAGAAGTCCCCGAAATGTGTTCTTAACAGTCAAATCCTTGCAATTTTAGTCATCCCAAAAAAATTTCGAGTCACCAATTAAGAAAAAATTAAAAGACTTTATATGTATATACAAACAGGATACTATGAAAACAAGTACAAGATTTAGAAAAAATAATTTTCTCAATACTCACTTCAATATTTAGCATATCAGAAGCCTTCTGATATACAAAAACCTGTTACTAGCTTTTTATTTACCTTCTCATATTTTATGTAACTAGTAAAATTCCCTTCTCGCTCAATACATTTTAATGGTCAATCAATAACCTCCCTCAATATTTGTCATCAGAACTCATCACCAGTTTTATGAAGTGTAAAATTAACGATTTAAAAAGATTTTCATCGAAGGGTAAGTTTAAGTTATGTTGAGGATAAGGAATATGTGGGAGTAACCACTAGCAGCTAATATATGATATATCTATATGTAATACTGTAGATTACTTGTATTATGAATTACTGTTATTCAGTTCAAACAATGCAAAGGTCAGATATCATTTTTTCAAAATGTCATGTTACATTTTTTGTATCTGCATATTTTTGTAACTAAGCTAATCAAGACAACTAAGGTAGTCAAAAATTATTATGGAGTCAAATATACAAAATATATTTAAAAGTCATATGCATATGTATATACATCTATATAGGTTTTTAAAAAGTGGATATGACCAGATATCTATAATTTTGGTATAATACATATTTTGAGATATTTTTGACTATATAATATTTTTAGTGTATTAATTTTATTTTGTTCTATAAAATTGCTTCTGAAGTTTAAAAGTAGTTTTTATTATAACTATAAGATAAATAATACGAGGGGGTTTCAAAAAGTTTCCGGACTAATGTCAAAAACACAAAAATTTGTTAAATATAATTTATTTCAAAATTTAACAACAAATAACAACTAAAGTTTCATAAACAGAGAAAGTGCAAGTTTTACATATTTTCAAAGTACTCGTCATGGCATGCTTATTAATAAATTTCTGCGTTCGTTTGAACTACTTTTGGAAACACTCAGTCCACTCATCAGGAGTGATGCGATTGATTTCCTGTGAATACGAAGCCACTGCATCATCCAGACTTTGAAATCTGCATCCTCTGTGTTTTGCTTTCACACGAGAAAATAAGAAGAAATCGCAGAGATCCAAGTCAGGGCTATAAGGTGGATGTTCAACAAGATCTACATTGTTTTCTGTAATAAAATAAACTGTTTGATGGGCTGGCTGAGTGTGTAGGAGCATTATCATGATGTAGTAAAAGTTGACCTCTTCGAGATAAAAGTGGTCACCAATAACCTGTGAAAGGCATTCCGTGATGTACCAATTTGATGTCACAGTACATTGATTCTCTACAGGAATAGTTGAAAAATGTCCATGTATCATGAAAAATGTAGTGACCATCTTCTTCATAACACTTCGACTTTTTATGCACTTTGTTGGAGGAGTTTACCTTTTGACGGTCCATTGAGATGATTGTTGCTTAGACTCTGGGTCATAACAATCAACCCAGGTCTCATCTCCAGTTATCAAGTTCTTTATTTGACGTGATTCCCCGTTCTGATAGCAAAAAAGCATTTCCTCACACCATGCAACTCGCCGATTATTTTGATCTTGAGTCAAGATATGAGGCACCCAACGAGCAGAACCCCTTCTCATTTTCAGTTTGTCATGCAATTTTAATTTTGCTTTCTATGCACCTACATTATTGTCTAATAACAAAAGCAACATCCATAGAAAGTCCAATTACCAATAAATTATATTTTAACAAATTTTTGTGTTTTTGCCATTGGTCCGGAAACTTTTTGAAACCCCCTTGTACACTGTTAAAAATATTAAACATTATATATATATTATTGACCTAACAGTTCACATAAAGCATTGTGTTTCTTCCTATAACATGATGCCTATGCAAAATCAATTAAAGTATTCTATGACTTTCCATTACTCTGCTTCAATCTCCAGAGATGCATGGCTATGTGCAGGGTTATATTTTGTAAAAAAATGGTGGGATTATATTTTATAGAATGCATTTAAGGGCATCTCAGTTTTTAAAATAAGATTCACACATTTTTAACACAACATTACAAGTGTTTTGAATTAAACCTTTTATTTATTTATTTTTCTATGAATTTCCATGACTGTGGGCACCATGTGTATATATAAAATTCCGGGACAGCCTTTGTATGTACTTGTAATTATAGACATAAATATAATGAATGATAGACATTGTACGCAAACATATGACAATATAATTAACATTGAAATTTGCAGATAGAATACAACAAATAAAAAAACATATTTTATATAATATATATATTTCAATATATAATAAATTTTATATATGATTTGTTAATCAATATTAATTATTTTATATAAACCTTTATATTCATTTACTAGTATGCATGTGGCCGAAACGTTATCATACACTACTGTTAGAAAATATAAGTCAAGACACAATTAAATGAAGCGAATTTGGTACATAAATTTCTCTCAACAATTAATGTTAATTTTATATTGTCAAAATTTGAATTTCAATTAAAAAATTGATGCAATATGTGTATTAAATACTGTCTATAAATTTATAAATGCTGCCTTAGCAAGTGTATTTTCTGTATCATGCCATGTAAATTTAATTTTGAATAATGCAAATTTATTTTAAATATATTGCAAAATGAAAAATGCTATGGATGTAATTTGGAAATGGAATCATAGTTTCAGCACAGATCCACCAGCATGCTTAGCCATTTACAAACTTATAGAGAATTGTATCAATTGCAGATTTTCCATGCACAAGTCACCCAGCAGTATGCACAGGCAAGAACAAGTATCTAGTTGCACAAGCTTTTGTAGAAAGTCTAAAGAAGTCAACCCACCATACTAGTTTAAAAGTGAGTATATAAGTAGAACATTCTTACAAAAATACTTAAACAGCTGAACATGAAACCTTATATTCCTCGTTTAATAAATGGACTTGTTGAGGACAACTCAGATTGCCACTCAGTTTTGCAGAATTCTCATTAATTACTGTGATAATAATTTGTAGACACAATGTATGGACAGATGAGGCTCAGCTCATGTAAACCAATACAATTGAGCTCCAAGAATCCTTGATTAACCATAGAAACACAACTGAATTAGCCTGGGATACTGTATTGGCTGGAATCTCTTCTGCAGGTAAGTGGGTCCCTATTTTTTTAGGAAACAATAACAAGACAGCTTTATTTGCAGAAATTGCAGACTGCCATTATTCCTACATTAAAACAAAGGTAAGATTTTGTGAATCTTTACTTTTAACAGGATGGGGCACAACTCCACTATAGTCTATGGTATAGTAATTAGAAATTTTCTTAATTAGTAATTTGGTATGAAATGAATTGGTCATTATAGACCAGTTGAGTTCTCTCCTGGGGGATTGTCAAAGATTCGGTCTGCAAAGTATTCCTTATTTCTAGAATTTCATTATGAAGAATTTTCTAATATATAGAGAGATTTATGTATCAAAATAAATGCCACAATGTATTGTTACACATTGTAAAATCAATGGTAATCAATTTGAGTAGGTATTTACATTAACTGTAAGTGTTTTTGTGTCTAGAAACTATTATAATCTATAAAAAGTTGTATAAAATAGTTGAATATATATTGATTTAATATTGTATATGGACTTATATTTTCTAACAGTAGTATATATATACACATGGTCCGTATTATGTTTTCCTAATTTAAGAATAGGATATTAGAATAATTAAGATAATATATCGTACTAAAGATATATATTAATATAAGTAACATTTTTCTGAAATTAGTATTATGCAGTTACTTGCACGTTCAGTTAGGTCTAGAACTAGGTCCTCTGGACGTCCAGCTAGGTCTACAATTAGGTCTTCTGGACGTCCAGTAGCGTAGAATAATGGGACGTCTACTGGATGTCAAGTCTAGACGTCTGGAGGACGTCCAGTAGAGGTCTTATGTTTGCTGGGTAGTAACTTGTTGGCCATCCCATATATAAAAAATAGTTTGCATTAAAAAGCTTTGATTGGGTAATAAATATATATAATACCGATATTTCTGTTATATTTTTCAAGAAATGTTAATAAAAAAATGACTAAAAATATATATATATATATATATCTACTGCTGAGCCAAACATAGAGGTCTTATGTTTGTAGGGTAGTAACTTTTTGGCCATCCCATATATAAAAGATAGTTTGCATTGAAAAGCTTTGATTGGGTAATAAATATATATAAAACTGATATTTTTGATATATTTTTCAAGAAATGTTAATAATAAAATGATTTTAAATAATTATATATATCTATTGCTGAGCCAGACAGAGAACTCTGCACTGGTCAACCAATATGCAATAACAAAATAGTATTGTTGTATATTCAATAGAAAGTTCGTAAGTGGTAGTATCTTTTTAAGCTCTAAATTAAAGTGACTTACTTTAGTTACTTTACTAGTTTTAGTAAAGTAATTAAACCTTGATACTAGTAATTTTTTAAATATTATTAAGTTAACTTATCTAATATCTAAACTAACCCTTTAAACCCAGCAATGTAAAGCTTTGGTAACCTGCACACTATGGCTATTAATTTTGATAAAATTTGAATGAGTATATTTTTTGCATTTCATCGGTTTAACAGTTGATGTCATCAATGACAATATGACATATGTCATGTATATATGATTACAAGCTTACAATAGAGCTTGATAAAAGAGAGGCAATGTTGAATAAATTCTGTACTTAGTTTCATTCAGTAATAGCACTAAAACTATGTTATATGACATAAGTGCAAATGAATTATTGAACATTAAAGCCATAGATAATTGACCAATTATACTGTTTTCAATTCATATGGTGTTTTATATTTCAATGGGTAAATAAAGTGGCAGAATTTATTTAAAAAATATATTTTCTTATAAATTCTCCCATAATCAATGTTTATTTATTTAAAACTATATCTGTTTTTTCTGAAACAGGAAAAAAACCCTTGTGCATGCAGAAAGAATACTTAGAGTATCTACAATTATTATAATATACACTAATATTATGTCTATGTCATGACTATAGTATGAGCATAATACAGAAAAGTGCTATTAGTATAAACAATAATTTAAAATATACAGTCGGCCTAATGCAGATATGACAATTAAGCTAATTGGTAATTAAGTTAGATATTAACAGCCAACTCCAGTGTGCAGAGTTGACAATTAATTTAATTGGCAATAATAATACTTATTAGGAATTAACTTTTATAATGTAAAACGTAATCATCAATAGTTGGTAGTTAAGTAATTAATTTGTTTTGCTATAAATTAATGTTTGCTTTAAATTAATTAATTAAATATGGATGTTATTGCTGTTATGGATGCTATCAGTCAAGGAAGACTTCATTGACTAATCAGGGCCCAAATGAATTCATTGCAGATTTATACAGATAATGATTATTTTGTCAATACCAATTAAGAAAAGATTCCTTCATCAAGTTGTGCAATATTCTAAGACCTGACATCAAAAATGATATTTCAACTGTGGTATCACTGCTTCCAATACAATAGTTTCTGGGATTATCATACTTCTGGGACATTAATTGGTGTTCACAGGACAATGGCTATGCATGCAATGTATAAAGTTACTTGTGCTCTCAATAGATTTGGGTACAATATGTTAGATTTCCTACTGGTCTTGAAGCAATGAAAGCAAATGAACAATTTTATAGAATTGCAAGATTCCCAGGTGTCATATCAGCCGTTGATGGAACCCACATTCGAATAATGAAGCCAAGAGTTCAGAACCCAGAGATATATCACAACAGAAAGAACTACTTCTCTATCAATGTGCAGACTACATGCAATGCTGGGTTAAAGTTCACCCATATTGTGGCACGATGGCCTGGTAGTACTCATGACACACATATTTTCGACAATTCTGCTATTTGAGATCAGTTTTAAAATGGAGAACTAAATGCGATTCTTTTGGGTGATGCTGGCTATGGTTGCAAGAAATATCTCTTAACTCCACTGTGACAAACCAATTGCAATGGGGGCAAAAAATGACAATACAATAATTCCCACATAGAACATACTTTTTGGGGTTCAGTGCCTTCTAAAAGGAGTAACAGCATCTGCACAAAATTGTTGCAAAATTACCATTGCTTGTGTAGTGTTGCACAATTTTCTGATTTGGAACAATGAATGTATGAAGTGGCCATCAAGGGCATTGATATGGCTAACAATGTGGTCGCTCCCAATGATCACCCTTCAGGACTTACATACAAAACCAGTTTTATTGAATGTCATCGCCTAAATTGGGATTTATCAAACATATCTATTTTGAACTATGCAGTATTGTTCAATATTTTTAGTTAAATATTGTTAAATTTTGATAAATATTGTTAAACATGTACCTATGTATAAATATAAAACAAAGTAGTTATTTTTCCATATTAGTATAATAATAAGTATTAAATAATTGTGTACACACAATATAATACACAATAATATAAGATCAACATATCATCATATAAAATTAGCATAAAATGCATATATATTAATATATCAAATATTTCAACTGTTCAAATAATCTAAATAGCCCCCAACTTCAGCATATTTCTGTTGTCTGAATGATGTTGCTTCATGCTGTTGATTAAATCTATTTGGGCTTTGTGAAGTTTATTATGTTGTTCAATTTAACCCCCTAATAAAATAATCTGTAGATCCTTAAGATCAGCAGCTCCTCTTCATCTTCATTTTGTTTTAGGGGTCAATTTGACATCCAGTGCACAATCTAAATAAGAAACAGATTGGTTTTTGAGATTCTCATCATTGTATGGTACACCATTGAGTGGTTCCATCATGAAGCTTTCCATGATGCCCACTATGGATTCAGTGAACAGATCAACAGGCAGTGGTTGGCCTCAACCAGTTGTTCCACTTGATTGTCTGTGAGGGGCATAGCATTTCTTGGTAGATCAACAAATGTTTGCCAAGCCATTTGCAATTGAGCAAGTAGGGTTCCCACACTTTTTCCATAATTTTTTCCCTGAGTTTCCCCAAGTTTTCCCTGATTTTTTTAGATTTAACAAAACTGTAAATACATTTATATTGATTACATTTTTGTTATATTTTCATGTGTGTATTAAAACTATTATTAATTATATAAACTAAGTTAATTAATATTTTTTTTAAATTTAGAATGATAAATAAATTTGAATATAAGTTGTATTTACACATGTAATTTAACAGATAATAACAGTACAGTAACTAACAGATAATGAAAACAAATTAGAAATCATGCAATGTTTTGAGTTAATAACAGTTATTATTCTATTAGAGTTACAATACTATTATTAAGCATTTAAATATGGTTAGGTCGATTATAAAATAATATTTTTAGAATATAAAAAAAAATATTTTCTTGTTTTATTTTTTGTTTCATGAGCATTTAAATAATTCTTAATTTCAAAAATTCTCTGATTTTTCTCAGTTTATAAATTCCCTGAGATTTCTAAAATTTTGAAATTTCCTGAGGCATGGGAACAATGAGCTGCAACTGACCATGGTGTGGTGTTCTCATTGCAGAGTGTTATATTTTTTGTATATTGTCCAACAAATCCAGTTTTTTACATAATGTTACCTTATCCTTACTTTTGTCTTCTAACAAGGCTGAGCAGTTAATCTTCTTTGAAATATCTACTAAATGAGCTTTGTATATTGAGATAAAATTAATACTTTATTTCAGAATAGATCTTTAAAAAATTGCAGTAGAATAGAAAATAGTTACAGGCACAAATCTATAAATAAGCTACATTAGTTTAATGTATTTGTCATTACTTCAATAGAGTTTAATAGCAAATTATTGGCAGATAGTAATTTAGCCAATAGAATTTCTTTAAATGTTGAAGAATCAATATTTAATTGTGAGATGTGCACAGCAAATATACTTTTGGACAAATTGCCAATTAGCTAACTGGCAATCAAGACATAATAACCAATTAGCTTAGTTGTCAGGTCTGCACTAGGCCAATTATATTTATGAATTAATTATAATATTGTTATAATTTACTTTTTGAATATATTATATTTATTATTGACTATATATATTATTATTAATATATTAATAGTAACATTATCATAATGGGTCCTTTTTTGTTATTTACCCATCAATTTTTACAAACAATAGATTTTATAAATTGTACCAAAATTATGTTAAATATTTATATACAACTTATGATGTTATAGGTGACTAATAGTTGAGGGTTAGTGGGACATTATAGGTGAATAAGTTCATTTGTGATGCATGAGAAGTAACTGAGACTGCCTACCAGCAGTCTTTACCTTTATAATATGATTATGAAAAATAGGGTTACTGAATGTTGTAAATAAAAATGGTGGGTAGCAATGAAAAAAGAACCATATTATGTATTAAAGTATAATATATAGGTTACTGTTATTATTAATATTAATGTTATGTGCATTTTTCAAATCTGTACCATTTACAAATGGTCCTTCCACAGTTTGAAAATGTATAGAATGTAGGACCATTTGCAAATAAGCTGTGCCATTTGTAAATGGTTCCCTTATGCATTCTGCAAATATAATATTTTTATTTAATATTGATATTTTCTCTAAGATTCACTGATATTTACAGACTGTGCAGCTTGTGCATTCTGTAAATATAATATTCTCATTCAATATTGATGGTCTCTTTATTTTTAACTGGTATTTACTGACACATTTACAAACTGCAAAGCTTATGAATTCTGTAAATGTAAATAGATACTATTACTAGTTTAATCCATTTATAATTTTCAACTAGGATTAAGTGCTATTTACAGAGATTAATTGTTAATTGTTATATAATTGTTATATAATTGTTATATATAATTAATTAATATAATTTTTTAGTAAATGTCAAGAATCTTAGATGAAAAGCAATTTAGGCTGTAATTTAAATTGTTTGTAAAATAAAAAGATGTAATTAACAAGTAACCTCTATACACTACTAAAAGCTGGCAGCCTCTTGCGGTCGCAAGTACACTACGATTATCAAGCATCCAACTATCCTTGCTTTAAATTATTTTTTGCAGTTTTTGATTTGTGGAAAATTATTCTTAACATATACTAGAAATTTGATATGTCAAGATTCTCAACACCTACGGGCAAGCTTTATAAATGGCACAGCTGGCACATTCTGTGAATGTATCATTTTTTTTACTTACATTTAATTAATGGTACATTTACAAACTGTGCAGCTTGCATATTCTGAAAATATAATTTTTTTAAATTATATATATGAATATTTTCCCTTCATCATATGTTTAACTGACATTAATTACTGATACATTTAACTGTACAGCTATTCTGGCTTGCACATTCTGCAAATAAAATATAATCGTTTGAGTGACATTTAATTTTATCTATTTTTTCAATGTTAGAAAAAATGCTGTCACATGGGGAGACTAATTCTATTATATTCTAATTTTAAATAGATAAATTGTATTATATTGTATAAATATAGGTATTGTATACACATGGTCATGACTAATTCGGGTTTATTTTTTATACTAGTTTTGAACAAGATCTTGGGAGCAGATAATTTACATTTATATATAAATAGATAGGAGTAAGTGCAGGAGCAGGAGCAA
>JAYRBW010072195.1:0-26164 GCA_036023295.1 Invenusta paracnida
TCGATGTTTGCACCTTGATATCTTGGGTTCTATAATAGTTATGAAGTTGAAAATTGACTCACTGATACATTTTCGGCAGCGCTATATGATAGAAGTTAAATCATTTCAAAATATAATTTAGTTTTTAAATGGTAGCGGTTTAAAAATGACCATTCTTGTGGTATTCTAATATACCTTCTGTACGTAGGTTGCTCGCATGAGCTGCATGAGCTAACACCTACTGACGTAGGTTTAGATATTAACTCCAACATAAAATTTAAGAAATTAGCAAATATTATATAATGAGATAAATATAAAATTTTATGTTAAGAAACGATTTGCAGTATTTCACGATTTTAATTCGAGTTTATTAACTTTAAACTTGATTAAGTGATCTGATTTACATTTATTAATATTTCGATATATGAATAGTTACCTTTATTGACAGAACATTTGAATATAGTACGTATAGTAAGTATTTTAAAAGGTTAAAATTATATTTTGACAAATTTACAGACAAAAAGTAGGAGAAAAAATTGATCTTTAAATTAACAAAATATAAATATTATGAAAATTGTTTTTTTCGAAAAAATACAACATAAATGTTAAAGAATATATATGTATATGTATTTCCAAGGAAGAGCTATTATTAAAATATATCATCACAATGGTTTCTTAAGTACCGACATTTTGTGTCTGTACAACATCATTCGATAAGTCTTGCAGGATAGAAAACTTGTATTATTTATATATTCTATCAACTAAAAAATACACATAAATTCAATAGATTTTAAAACTAGTCTAATTAATAACATGCATTTTACTAAAAAAAGTTAGAAAATATCTTAATATTCTAATTTCTTTTAGAATCTAAAATATTCCATAAATCAATCTTAATTATATTTTTCATTACCTTTCCTATAAAAAAAAGAGATTATTACACAAGTAATAATTATATATACGTAAATATATCTATCTCTATATAATATAAAAAATTGTTATAACAGTTCAATAAGCGTGTGTTATGATATATCATTAAAATATTATAAAACATCATCTATTAATAAACCCTACGATATAACCTATACTGATCTATAAATTACGATAATATACATTTTAATTGATTATTGATAGTGTTTCTTTTGTCACTTGTAAATTAAAAAATGGTTGGATAATGAAATAAATATCACTTTGATTGGATTTTTATCATGAAACTTATAAATATATAAACTTTTCAAGAAATACCATACAAATAAAAGTTTTAATGGATTGCAAAGTAATATATGAATATTTTTACTATAATACTTTCACAGATTTCTAAAAAGACAATTTCTCATTCAAAGTATATTTTGAATGAATGTAGTTTATTTACCATAAAAAGGTTTGTGAAAAACGGAATAAAGGTATGTGATTAAACATGTATGAATGCATTTATATTTCATTTGTAATACATAAAAAGAGAATATAATAAATTGCTTTAAATTGAAATAATACGAAACAAGATTCTACGAATAAATAAGTATATATGTATATGGCAATTAATTAAAATAAAGAAAAACCACAATGAATAAAAATTAAAAATTTATTAAATAAATGTCCATTTAATAAATTTTAATTTTTATTCATTGTGATTTTCCTTTCTTTTATTGAATTTTCCCAAGTAATTTTGGAATTATCATGTTGGCAATTAATTGTTTTACCTGATTTGGTATAATACAAAAAAAATTGTATTCTTAAACTATTACAAGGTAGTATATATCAGAATATCTTAATTAGGAATATGTGGCGGAATTAATATATATTGCAACATGCAACTTTTAGTCGCTTGAATGTGCAATTTACTCATGTTTAGTATAGTTAATAAATTCCTGTTTTAATTGTTTCATATTACTAACAAAAGTTATTTCTCAAAACAACAGAAAGTTTATATTAAAAACATGTAATGTAATGTACCAATATATATCTAACTTAATTTAATGTAAACATATTAAACTTCAATTCTTTATCCAATATGCTGACTCATTTCCCAGTATGTATAAGTTTGAAAGTTGTTCATAACATTAATAACAATGATTAAATCTGCGCTCACATGAAGACCTTTAATTAAACAATCTTTAAAATATATATGTATAATACCTCTAAGCCTTATTTACTGAGAAAAATCACTGAAGGTTAAAAGGTTGCGAAAAAGATAGAAGATATAAAGCTTGGTTGTTGAAGTCAGCTTATAAGGGGAGTAATTTAAATATCTGATCAAATAGATGGGGGTCAAAAGGTATAATTTTATATTTGTTCGTTCTAAGTAGGTTTTCATATTATATTTAAAAAAGAAGTTGAAAATTACAAATTTCATAAATTATAATTAAGTTTTGATTTAACTCTAAATTTTTATACGAGGATAAAAAAAGATAATTTAAAATAAAGATACCTTCTTTAACTGTTTACATCACTGTAAAAAAGTCGAGAGCTAATACACATACATAAAATTAGATGGTGGTTAAATGAATGCACTAATACGAAAGAACATATTATCCTGCCAAATAACAAATATGTATATATATTTATTTTTTAATACTTTATTTAGATACAACTAAAACATCGTAATCTTTAAGTTATGTAAATTAAAATTTGATTGCATGTCTGTAAAACCGTACAAAACCTTTTATTTTTAATTTCTGAGTAATTGTTTCTGTCTTAAACATTATAATAGGTTTCTTAATGTTTTCTCATCAGGAATACTTCATTTAAAAGATATGAACAATTAAATATATATTTAGTTTTTAAATTATTTTTCTGTAACTTAAGTTTATTTACCTTTATTTTGAAATATCGCGCATACAATTTTTGTAAAACGTATCCGTTAATTACTATTTAAAAGATGAGTATATATCAATATGATACTGTATAATGATGATATTATATAATATATAATATACTCGTATGTGAATTGTATATATATTTATTGTTAATCCATTGCATTTATGCATTAGAATGAACATTATATCCATTAAATGCACTAATGTGTGGGAAAATGTATGTTTTATATTATGTGTTCATTTTATACTGTAAAGCCGACATTGATTTAAACAAAAATAGTAACATTTATCTATTTTAATATTTACTAACTTATTTCCTTTTTTGTCTGACTGAAAAATTTCCTATGTCTCCTTCTTTTACATGAAAATACAAACCTATATTATATTTATGTGGGCTTCAAAGAATTTATATAACTATTTTTATTTTTGTTATCTGTCGCTTTTTGTAGCAAAAATGTTCAGTGATAAAGTAAAAGATAATATTATTATTATATATAAATATTATATATTCCCTTAAATCGTATTATCTCTCCCTTATTCCTGAATAGGAAACAAAATAAAGTTTGAATGGATTAGTGAATTCTATAATCAAATTCTGAATTGTTTTGTTGGTGTTAAGAATTGTTTTAATAAATGTTTAAATATTTTCTCACACAGGGAACAAAGATTTGTTTTATTTAGTGTTATTTCATTGTGATATATCTCATAAAATTCTTCAAATTATGAGTTAAAAAGGAAATTAATGAAATGAAATTAGTTATTTGTATTATTTCTTATTATTTCTTAATTTCGTTTTCTCCTACTTGAATTATACATTATGGAAGTATATACACGTTATTAATATTTTCATACAACAGAAATAACAGTAATCAGTCAAATTTCTTCGTAGCTTCTAGATTTCTTCTTTTATAATAAATGAAAATAAGTATCAATCAAAGGGTGACAAAATTTAACAGGAGGAAGGCAGTAATAAATGAATACAAAGAAAAACAAAAGAACAAACAAACGATAGGGGAACAATAAAAATTAATAATTAATGATTTAAAGCTCGCCGAAAGAAATTTAAATCAATCATAGCATGATAATGAGAAAGCGTATGTTCAAGGGTATATAGACCAATACTCAAGAAAACACCACTAGCGATGTAATTTGCATGAATATTTATATAAACCTATGTATATGGTATTATTTCATTGTAAAATGCTAGCGCCAAATAAATAGATACTGTGAGAATGTAAAATTGCAGAAAATTTGTTTGTGGTTATATTAAAATGTGTTCGTAATATTTTAAGTTTTGGGAATATTTTCTGAATATATTGGTCCATCATATAGACGATGGAATATTGGATCTGGGGTAGACTGAAAAACGAGTAGTCTGTAAATTTGAAATATTTCTATTGTATCAAAACAAATAATATTACTAACACTAAAATATGCCTCATCACTTTATATGAAGATGTATACTGATCGATAAATATATCATTTAGGAGAATATTTAGTTCCCCTTCGATGTATTCCTTATCTAAACAATCTTATTAAATTTATATCATAGAAAACATAAAATGAACCACAAACTACATTAAAATTTATGTGTATTCATATGTAAATATTAATAATATAAAATAATTCGCTAACATGTGTAAGGTCTGACCAGAACACCCTGAACTCTATTATTGAAATCTACAGAGATTAATCTAACTTGAGCTATATTACACCTCCACACCAAATATATTTCCCTATTTCAATCAAAATATCTTATTGATATAAAAAATCTACGACCCCGCCAGAAACTCACCAACAACTCCCAAACGGAGATAGAAACTTCCAACCGTAGTAGACCAATGCGAGGCAGTAACCCGGAGCCTGTGTTTATTGGATGGTAGCAGACACGGGTCACCCACCCCACATCCTCTCTCCTCACCCAGAACTCGCATCCCATAGGTGTCACTGGCCCCCGCCGATGAGGAGGCAATTGAGTGGGG
The DNA here is from genome assembly GCA_036023295.1 of Invenusta paracnida. Lineage (NCBI taxonomy): Eukaryota > Metazoa > Platyhelminthes > Proseriata > Coelogynoporidae > Invenusta > Invenusta paracnida. Next base: position 4,778 of record JAYRBW010072195.1, read on the forward strand.
ACCCCGTCGGTTCCTAACAAGGCCACCTGCACTTTGAAAGCCCCCAGAACCTCGAAGGAGACTGGCAGATAAGGTTGTAGAGTGAGGATGATTGTGTTTCTTGGAGGTGCCCATCAGAAAGGCGTAGATATAGACGAGGAAGAGAATACCCACCGCATAGAGGTAGATGTAGAAGCCCTGAGTGATGAAAAGAGAGAAAGAAAGAAAAGGAGACACGAATACCAATTTGTAAATATTGAGAAATAAATTATTAATCTTAAAAATTCCCTCGAAATAATTAGTACATTGTAAAAATGTGTTACGTATAAATTCAGAATAATTATGTATACATTGATTTCTGTTACAATGGCACTTTTATCTACTTCATACACTTCAATTTGTAAAACAATAAATTATTACATATTAAGTTAAGCCAAACTCTTCAAAACCTATAAATAATTGCAAACTCAGATAATCTAAGTTACCCGGGTGTTTAGGAACACATTTAAAAAAATGTTGCACCAAAATATGCGATAATCACTATATTAACACAGAGTCTAGTCGGTAATGAGAGAAACAAAATGAAAGTATTTTTCTGGGGAAAAAATTCAAGAACACTATTTTATGGAGTGGAAGAGATAAAAAAGTGCATCATATACGATTAAAAAACACCACTTTATTTTCTACATATTATAAAAGGCGCTAAATGCATTCGAATACAGTACCAATATGTAGTTTATGATGAAATACAATAGAGATAAAAGGGACAAATATATATCAATATAAATAACTTTCATATTTCTCAAAGATAGAAAGTTTAAATATAAAACAGAAATATACAGTATCCCTGAAAAGTTTTCTTTATTTCAGCTTTATAAACATCTCACATTCAACAGAAAATTACTAATAAAAATATTTTTACGTTGACCGTTTTAAAAAATCTAGTTTCAATTTTATGTATAAGGTTGGGATGTGTATTAAATAAGTATAAGTACATAAGACAATAATGATAATTCATATTAAGTTAATAATAATTCAAAATCATGCATACACAATAAAGTAAATCACACTTAAAATGCATTGACATAAATGTGACACAACAAAATGTATTGGGAAAGCAGTGCGCCTGTTCTACAAGTATTAAAAGTTTCGAACACACATTTAGAAAATTAAATGGAAATAATTATATGTATAATTGTTTTTGAATGTGTAATGTATACAAGTGTACTTAAGTACTCAATATAGGCAAATATGCATTTTGTTCATGACAAAATAGGGTATATTTAGAAATAATGGAGACCCTACAGTACTGTATGAAAAAATTATAATAAAATTTAGTTTTAAGTAAATTCCGTACAAAACTATATTGCCTCAACAATTGTATGGCGAAATATTTTATTCAAAAATATCTTTCGTTTTGAAAGATCTCAAGTTTCATTAGCCTTTATTACATCCATCAAATTAAAATTTTCATTAAAAAAATCGTTTTCAAATATTCAGCGCATTTGCTGCATTTGTACATAATAATTACAATTAATACGTAGTATACTAAAAATGTACTAGTAAGAAAATTGTTGTCATTACTAGATGCTGTTTATATATCCAAAGGGAATAGTTAAGAATAAAGCTAATGACGATATCAATAGTAATGTTTTGGGGACACGCAAATAGATTTAACCGTCATTGATTTAAAAAAATTAGAAATTGTAAATAAAATATATGAATGGATTTTTCTATGATACAAACTAGTAAAATAGGGGAGCTTTATAAAAGTATAAAGTGAACATAAAGATATTAAGACATATTACAAAATAAAAACGTGTTTATTTTAATTTGTTACAGAAAAGAGTTATTTTAAACACATAATTCAAAAACAGTACCTACAATTACATAGGAAGAAATCACATAGAACAATTATTTTTAAGTAAGATATTGAATTCACCAAAAACATTAAATAAAAAAGTTCAAATTGACATCAGTATAAAATTTATGTATAAAAAATAAAAATAAATAATCAAAATATACTAATAAACTAAATAAACTAATATATGTAGAAAGTCACTAAATTATAATTACTTCTGAATGCTATATATATACCAGTTACTAGGTAATTATATGTATTATATAATTTGCTTTTATTTCTTGCTTAATTTACATATATACAACAAATGAAAATAAAACATATTTTGAATATTTCGGATTGTTCCAAATATTAAATAACCTAAAAGCGATAAAAAATCTATGCATATAATATACGTTTCACTTTTATATGGGTCATACTCCTGTTTTCCAAAACAAAAATAACAAAAAGTAATGTGCAATTTTCCTTTGCTGAACAATGAATATATATGTAATGCTATATTTAACAAAGGAAATAAAATAAAAATAGCAACGAGATAAGATAAATGAGTTGTGGCACTATAAATGTAACAGAGTATAGCATTAAAAAGTCCACTCTATTTTTATTGCCTCAATATATTACAATATAGCGCGATATGCAAATTGTAAAAGAAAAAGAAGAGAAATATCCATATGTACATAATTTGCTTAAGAAAAAACTGGAACAAGGAAAATGTTTATAATACTACCAAGAATAACAAGAGAATAATCAAAATATATGCAACTAGAGACAATGATAAAGCTTTTATACATACAACTAATTTAATTAAATGAATCATGTTTTACAACATTACAATACAAACGATATGTAAAAAACGGGATGGTTTTCGTCAATAAGATTTCAGACCTCAATGCTTCATTTAGTTACGCTTAGATATTTTGTATCAAAATATAATTTGTTAATTATTTTGGAAATAAAGAAGGCTCTTATTTTGTCTTTAAAAAGACTTATTTCATTAATTTCCATATAAATTCAGTCAAACAAATATCAATTAACTTTGCACTATTGCACCCATTTTGAAAGATTCGCTTTTTTAATAAAATTCAGAAAGAATCTTATTATGAGATTATTGACTTGTACATAAAAAAATTCGGACAACTTAGTACAATATATTTAACAACAATTATATGGGAATTTTAAAAGAACGGAAATTTAAGTATAAGATTCAATATACATATATATGCATATATAATGTGTATAATATGAAAATGTTAGAAAATAAGTAATCTGCATAATAATTTAAAGTAAAAGTTAGTCTAGATATTTCTAAATTTGGGCTCCACAAAAAAGGAAATTAAATATAAATGCACACACGAATTTCAAGTGAGCATATTTCGATCTTAAAATGTGTATCATTCCTATCTTCCAGCACCAATAAATATCACAAAACCATTAAAGTTCTCAATAAAAGATGGTATCATCCGCAGATAAATTGCAAAATGTAATTGGGATATAAATAATGCAGTGCCATATATTGTATAGTATATAGCATTAAAGAGAATTGTTAATCTGTTAATAGGGAAAGCCAATAATTAAACGTATGTATTTTTTTAATATAGTAACCACATGAAAAATGTTATATCTATATATATATATATATTATACGAGAGGTGTAAGTCTTTATAGGAAGTATAATATAACAATAAAGTATCTGTAATAAATACTTGGGGCAGGACATCGTACCTACTCCCTAAATACAATATATACTTAATAACCTACATTTCAGGAAGGATAATGCAAAACAAAATGAAACTATAGGTAGCTATAGTAAATATACATACTATGTATGTACTATGTATGTATGCAGAAGGAAACGAGATCAGCCTTGTTCAAATGAGAAGATAAAATGCTTATTGTGACTAAGAAACACGATTGATGTTATAGGAAGCGTCTATTATTGATAGTGATTGCCATAATGGTGATTGATCGTAGATAAGGCTAAAAATGCATAGACGCGACCGCCTCTGACGCCAATATATGGTATACACCATTGCATAACACTACTAGAAAATATACACATACAGTAAATACGCGTGCGTGTGAATATAAAACTTCATAATATACGCTTTTAGTCGGTGAAGTTGAGATATTTAAAACTATGTATTATGCAATGTGGAACTTTAGAATGCCTAAATCATACAGAATTATAACAAAAGAATTATGTTAACAGAAGTTTACAATTGAACAATATCTATTATAACAGTACATTTTTTAATTTAGTCATTTATTACAGAAGTCAAAGATACTTCATATAGAAAAAATCAACAATTTTGTACAAAATAATTCATAGAAAAAATAAAAATGCTAAGCTTGATATTTAGAAAAATATGTTATTCACTAGTACATAATATTGTATTGGATAATCGAAAACAATGCAAACAGACTTCAAATTTCATGCTCAGAAATCCAGCTACTTTAAAATCTGTCACTTATAAGAACCGTCTTAAATTACAAAAATAAAGTAACATAATAATGATTACATGTATAAACAATTGAACTAGGTATACATATATATAAAGAATGTAGCATATCATTACATATTAGTAAACAATTTTTTTTTCAATATCCTAAATATGTATTCGAAACTAACAGCACAGTCATAGAGTAAAGATACAGCTATGAGCACAGTAATCTTTAAGGCATTACTAGTAATGATATTATTCATATAAATTGTATATCTTTATTCAGAAATTCGTATTTGTATTTTCAAGTTTCATAAAATTGCTGAAAAGCAAAATAATGTATTAAGGGATATAAAACTAATAAAACCAAATGTAATAAAAGATAAACAATATCAAGAAACCATATTACAAAAATGTGTTTTAAAACAAAATCAATAACAACATACATAATTATGGGAACGTAATTTAAAAAAAAATTCAATCGTTGAAAAAAAAATTCAATATTTACAAACTATGTTTTATATTATATAATCAATATAATGAACTATATAAGTGCATAATATATTTCTATAGCCCAGATATTTAAAACGTATTGTCTAGTTGCAGACTCAATATATTGCTGGTACATAACAGGAAAGCTGGCTACACAACTTAGTTTCCGACAACTTCTATTAAAATGACATACACAATAAATTATTTCATCAAAGTGATAATGTCTACCAAAGAAAATTGATTTATAAAAGTTGCTATAAAATAAATTAGTAAATTTAGGAAAGCTCTATAGTATAAACTTAGGTCTAATATAGGTATATTTATACTATACGTTCATATAAGAAACCAAGTTAACATTAGATACAAAGTATTACATTGAAATATTTAAATTATCTTATTAATAAAAATTACACAGATAACATTTCGTATTATACTATATACAATCATCATTTTAATATGAAATCATGAATTCTATACATCATAATATGAGGCATGCAATAAAATGTTGTTGAATTCATATTTTAATATTTATATTTAATTTCAGATAAAAAATTCACTCAAAAACCTAAATATTATTATACTTTGAAAACAAAATAAATGTTATTAATTTAATAATAAGTAATATTAATAAATTTATTAATAATAATAAATAATGTTTATTAAATTAATTCGTTTCACATATATAACATCTACCTAACCTTCCACCAAACGAATTTGCAAGAAAACTAATGATAGGTAAATATGTATATATTTAACCAATAACAACTTAATTCTAAGATTGAGTAAAGTGCCAAGTCAAATAATTCTCGTTCTGACAAAAGTTCAATAATAAAAAACATGCGGCAATTTCTACAATAATAATCAGAGGAATCTGTTGGCGGCAGAAAACTGATCATCTGACAAGAAAAGGCTACATATACACCGCACTCTTCGATACACCGAACTGAATTTAAACTAGCAGATTATTATTCAAAGAAATTAAAGTGATATGGATCTCCGGGTGCTAAAAGTCGCTTTAAATTGCATCCAGCCTTTCATGAATAGGTTCAAGCAAAAACTGTAAACCCACAAACGGAACTCTTAAGTCCAAAGAGAGATTGGTAAACAGAAGCGTGCTGAGACAGAATAATATAGGAAAGAGGAGAGGAAAAGAGAGAAGTAGCACACTATTCCATCCACCTAAATACTGCAAACAAGTCATTAAGTGCCGACAAAATATAATAAGTATTAGACTACCTCTATGGCTGGGCGATGATTAGAATCGGATGAAGATGAAACAACGATGCCTAGTTGTATAACTCGCCTCCCTATTTTCAATTTAATTCATCGTCGTTGTCGGCATCTCGTCTTTTTTCCGTGATTCCCCATAGCTCTCTACAAACACTACAGCCCCATTATAAGTTACCACTTACATACTATATTATAATAAAGATGACATCGGTAAAGTTATCGGACAAATTTATTCACAAGGCTATAATGAAAAAGATCCCTTACTCAGCGTCGCTATTATAGTTGTTAGTAAAAATAAGGCGCACAGCTTTTTGTCGCGTTGGTAACAAACACTAACTATATTCGTTGTATACAGGGCAGTCTAATATTATATATAATAAAAAAGAAAAGCGGCGACGGATATAATCATGGTTTACCTTATATATTCATTTATAATACTTCTGGCTAGTTCGTTTCTTCTATATTTAGATAACTCTCAGCTTAACTTAAAATAAGTAGGTATCTATGCGCCAAAATTAAAATTAAATAGAATAGTATATATCCGTCTGTCTGTGTGCTTGTGACAAAATTATTTACTGAAAATTGAACGGCGTACATGAAAGTAGGTCCCCATCGTGAAAAAACAAATAAACGATTCATTACATATAGTAGGTTTAGCTAAACATTTAATTGTAGTAATATTTCATATCTAATACAAAAATATCTTGCTTTTATAATTGTTATAAACATAGATCTGTAAATATGTAATCAAATAAGTACAATACAATATATAGTGCATATATGCAAATATACAAAGAAAACAAAATGTCTTAATGTTCCGAGATATCTTTTTATGACTATAATTGCACGTCAGATTTTACCATATTTAATACTGAACTAGATTAGATGAGACAAAATTAGATTATTATCAATGAAAAAATCGTAAAAGTGTCAATTTTTTTATATATCAATAATTAATCTAAGAGAATTGAATTTTGCTTATATATTATTTGCAAATTCCGGTAGCCACAACTATTAAGGCCATAATTTGTTCATATTATGCCATCCTCTTGAGACAACATTGTGATTACGTGCCTTACGGGATAAATATTTCAAATCTCTGGTCACCAAAAAAACCTATAGTTGTCAAAATTAAACTTCGTATGCTTACTTTAGAATAGAATTTATAAAGATGTAGAAAAAAATACCATAAAATACATCATAACGTATAATAATGCGTATGTGTAAAATAATATGGAGTTATTCTAGTACTATAGTACATATCTCTTGCAACTCTTTTTTATCCTGATTATAAAATAATAAAGAACATAAAATTACTTATTTTTACAAAAAGAAAAAATGTACAATCATTTTTACATAACGCAAATTTACTCGTAAAATAATATAATCGTCAATAACTAATATATAACGGTATTTAACCTTACAATATTTGCAATATATATATATATTTGCAATCAATATACGTATTCATAAATAATATTCATTAAATTGAATAACTTAAAAGACAAATATAGACAGGTACATAGAGTAATGAATACTCTCCATAACTCATTATTTTGTGGACAGGTATATCAACAACTGAATATTTAACTGTATAATATCATCTGTATAACTATAGGCATTAAGATAAAAAGTCGATAAATCTATAATTTAGTTTTCTTGCCGTAATCTTTATTGATAAGAACATTTTATAATAACAATAATAACAACAACAAAATACCAATCCATTGGTAATGGATATACAATAATTTGTGATTACCACAAAAACATATCAATGAAGTCATGAAACATATAATGAGATAATATACTATTGTATGTCATTTTATACCTGCGCATGTCATTTTTCTCTTTTAAAATTATAATTCATTACAGTTTTCAATGTAGAAGATATAATACAATATCTCTGAATAAGATCAAATAAAAATATCTACGACATAATCCGTATACTGGAAAATTAAATTTGTTAATTTTTCTCTTTTAAAAATATATATAATAAGAAGTATCATGCTTTGTCCTTAAAAATGTTTAATTTCAAAGTATATATTGTACTATTAAACTGCCCAGAAGATTGAAGGTAGTCATGCTTATTTACGTTTATTTATATTTCAAAAATCAATATAATCGATCAAATTATAATTTTTTAAACTCAATCAATGACTTGAGAAACATCACATTGAACACATCATACCTATTCATATTTTTCTAAAAACCAATATTAAATTTAATAAGATCCAAATGCTACATTCCCGCAAATACTGATACAGTGAAATATTATCTGAGTACTTATATAAGAAATATAATACCTACTCAGTATATAGCCACAAAAATGACCTCAGAAAAAGTAGAAATATATGCGTGTTTTTACCTCATAAGTATGAAGTGGAACATCTTCCGCGACCAGCTCAGCAAGAGGCAGAAGAACTCCCAATGTCGTTAGTAGCATTGCATACATCACCGAAAGAAGGTTGAAGAGACAAGCTCTGCAAACATAGAGAGACACAAGAAAACAGAATGAGGTCAGGAAAATGTGACAAAGAATCCTTGAATGTCGACACAGGCATATGCCTCAGAAGAAGATGGCTTCCAATATTGACTTGTCGGTATACTGTGCCTCTTATCAAAATTGTTACATCGAAATAGGAAGAAATGTGCCTTGTGAAGAAATCGTGTTGGTATAAAAATGTCAAAACTATAACCGCCAATTGATGTACATAGAACATTTATTTTTTTCATTCTGTTCTATCTTTTATGAATTTAAGAAATTATGAAACACAGTGAATTTCTACTATTTGCAATGCAAAAAATCGAATGATATTATATGACAGTAATTGATAAAATAATTTAAGATGTGGATTTCCTTACAAAATGATATGATAAAGTATATAAAAAATCATATTTATTAAAAAGAGAGTATTGGCAAAGTAAATAATTAATATAACATGATTATAAACTGATTGCCTAAATATAACTGTATTATATATATATTTTATAATGTAGTATTATAATGTAATATTTTATAATAAACTAAAAATGTAATTATAAAGTAAATTGTTACAATCGCTTAATATAGAACGAACCGTCTTTATAAATATGACAAATACAATTATTCTAATAATGTAATAATAAAAGAAGAGTGTAATAATTTAAAAATTTAGTGAAAAAATATGTAACTGAATTTTTAACAATCTAATAAATATTAATTGTGGATGAGAAAAATATTTAAATAAAAATATATAAATAATCTTACAACAGTTTATTTTAATTGAAATCTTTAAAATTTTATATCGAATGACATATATTTTATAATTAATAAAATTTCCTATAAACAGTTAAACTAAGATAAAAAATAGTAATTAGATACACCTAAAATATATAAGCATTAATTCAATAAATCAACGAATAATCGTTTAAGTGCAAAAATAAATACCAAATAAATAATCTTCGAAACAATAGACAATTAGCAATCATCTTCATTTAAATAAAATATTTCACAACAAGCTGTTCAATTGTTTCATATTATATTTAAAAACATATAATTAAATGTGTACAGAAAAGTGCTTCGATCATTATATTTAATACTTAAACCTACTTCATTTAAGTAATAATAATCAGAAGATATTAACGCTAGACATTTAAATAATAAGTACCTACAAAAAAATAATTCTTTCTTATTATTTTTATCAAAATACCTATCAACTAATATAATTCCCCAAAAATTATTACAATATTAATGCATTTCTGCAATTACAAAAATTTGATACAAACAGTTTTGATAGAGAAAAAATGTAAAAATTATTCCTTTCAATATAATATTAATTTATATCTGCATAATATATGTATGCACATATTATGTATATTTACAACATTATGAAATGTACGAGTATAATGTACACATCGACTTACAGGACATTTTAACTCAATTTCAGGTTGATGTTTCGCGAAATTAATGATACTGTAATTTCTAAAGAAGATTGAAACCAGGAACATCCTAATGTATACTTTGTCACAAATGAATACAATACATATAGACACATCAACATACGTCTATCTTGACTACGAACAAATGGTTGAAAATGGAAATTCTACGCAAACTGTATAGACAGTCATTTCCCTACAATTAGAAAACAGTCAAACATAATTCGAAATAATTGTCGTTTAAATCAGCCTGGATGAATTTGAAGATTTGATAGTTTAAACAAAATAGGCATATTAGATATTATGAAGAATTGTTTTAAATATGCGTTTAGTATACATTATCCGGTTATGTGGATATAAATAGCTGACCATAAAATAAATCTTATACAAATACAAAACAATATATTCGACTATTGTAAAATAATGTTCATAATAAAACTGTATTAGCTTAATGGAATAAGAAAAATATTCTATAAAAATTGTTAAAAAATTAAAAAAAAACAGATTAAAATATAATTTGCAATATGTTTTACAAATGAACAATACAGTTAAAAAAATATAATTTAATTAATTAATTTCAGATAAAAAAGTAAAAGAATTAACCTTACTTACAAGTTGGCTATTTTCTAAATATGATATATTGATAAAAAATACATTAAAACATGCAAAAGGTATCATAATTAAGGTGTTAGCATAAGGTCAGTGATATTTAGCCTATAAAGCACGCCAAATATTCAGAACCAGAAGTTAATTATGAGTCTATATATATATATATAGATATAAGTAAATAATTACTTTCATCTAACGCTGGGGTAGCAATGGTATTGGTAGATATTTTGTGTATTAGGCATGGGTGCGTATGTTTATGTACGTTCATATTATAATAAGTTAAATCAAGAGTCCTTAGAGGGCATCGAAGCATTTGAGAAGATACGGGGTTTTGTTTTAAATCAACGTCAAACTTCAGTAGATAGCTGTCTCCCGATTTGCAGAGTTCAAATTGATATCTCTTCTACTCTGACAATCTCATTAGTATCCTAATACAACTTTGCACGAATCTTCAAATGTATAAAACAATAGAAAGCAAGTTATGTATATACTTTTCTGAAACTGACTGGGATTACCTGTCAGAAACGGAAACAAGGGAAACTATAAAAGTCAAGTGTAACTAGTATATTAGACAGTGAAAATATGAGTTGAAATTGTCAGACTTATATAAGATGACAGGCTAAACTTTAGAAAAAAATAATGAATGGATATTTAGAGTGGAACGAGGGATAAATACTTTATGAACATGACAGTTACTGAATTTATTTGATAATGAAACTCCGATTATATAGATTCCATATCAAAAGTTGTCAAGATTTCCTTTATTGAAGGCAAGGAGAGAAAATGTACCACATTTCGTGTTCAAAATTGATTAAAATTTCACCCTTAATGTATGGCTTACAGATGCCTAAATAGGAGAAGCTAATGTATCATCTATGTGCTCAAATTGTATTATTAACAAAATGGGGAACATCTATAAAAATACTGACTAAACTACAAGATAAATATAATCTATTACTGGGAGGAAACAAAGTTGAAACATACCCACCATAAACTAAGAGGTACTGTGATATTACAACCATCTGCATTGACGTAAATACTGTGACGAAAGATTGTATTACGATTGTAGAGAAAAATTGAAATGATAAATCACTTTTCTCTAGAAAACCCAACGTGCGATCTGATTTATGTCCAATAGTACATAAGACCAATACAAGTATGACAGAGGTTGGGTGTTTCAAACAGTCAGCTTTTTGTCTACAAATATAATTTTGCCTACACCAAATGACAGTAAAAGGAAGAGGGTCATTTTCCATTATATAGCAAGTAAACCGCGTCCCAGCCACTTTAACTAAGCAAGAGGCGAAATTAACTACCAGTTTAGTAATAGTGTGTACTATTTTGTATTCGGGATAATAAACCGTTAACTATGTACACAGTATACAAAACAAATCGTAGTATATAGATATTCACCAAGTCCAAACATGTGGGGAGGAGTGCTTGTCTGTAACTGATAAAAGGTAGGTACATGGTAAAACTACATTCAGACGATCCTAATATTCTGTAGCTCTTAATGAGTTAAATTGGTTCATGTTTTCAGTTGGTCCTTGCAGGTACAGCATTACAGTAAATGCGTATATAAAAAGTAGTTACATGGTTCGGTCATGCATGACTAATGGTAAACTATCAAATTAAGTATTTAGTATGTACGAGTACTTTAAATGAAAGAAAATGCTTCCGTAAATATAATATGTTATATTCAAGGGAAAAACAAGTAGGTTAAATTTTAATTAATAAACACAAACATACATAACTACTATATATAATCGAATAAATCTAAATGAACCACAATTTCTTAATATTATTTTAGTCCGTATTTATAAAGAAATATTAAATAATATCAATACTATAATAAAAATTATATTGAAAAAATTAACAGAATAAATTTGATAACATAGAATTATAATTCTATGTTATCAAATTTATTCTGTTAATTTTATAATAATTATTATTCAATAATTTATTTAACAAGTCTCAAAAAGTATTCTCAATTTAACTCAATGAACTATATGTATGAACTATGTATATACGAGTTTGTACTGAACTGTTCGATTCTTAACAACATTTTCATATTTAAATTAATAAAAATGTGTTATTCATGATATGCACATACCATGATTGCCAGAAAAGAATTAAAACATTAAGATAATGCATTGAATTTGCTTTTTTGTTTTAAAAAGTATATTTTATTTCACTTACATGTTTAATATCATCAGGGAACACTTACACAAAACTAATTAATTCCACGAATCAATGTTAAGTGTATAATTTTATCATTTGTACAGACGTATAGCACGACAATAAAAAGATGCCTTTTATTATAGGCGAGTTATTTAAAAAGTATAAAAGCAATTAAATAAGTTTACAGGAATAATCAACAGAGATCAATCTTCAATCTAGATTAATACAGTTATGCTTTAAAACTGACTTGAAGGCTGCCTCCATTTGATTGGCCGTCTGGTGCTCTCTGCCCCCCTTCAGTATCGATTGAGGCAGGGGTTGGGCCAAAGGGGTGCAGAGTGTTTCCGAGATGTTGGAGCCTCCAAACTGACTGTCCATGTTTCGCTGGTGAAACTCTGTAGAGCTCTGAGTCTCACCGCTTGTGTTGCTTATCCCTTCAGATTCAGAGGGCAAATGAAATAATATTAGAATTAGACTTTTGAAAACAAAATACAATAAATCAACCAATGTCTTTTAATGACTGCAATAATGCTAGAAGAATTTCAATTATTATATAATATTAGCGTATTAATATCCAAAAAATATTTATCAATCAGTGTAGCACTCTCAGTCTTTTACTAATGCATTGTTTCTTAGTTGTATACCATATTTATCAAAACCTATATATATTTTGAACTATATAAAATTTGATTATATATAAGACATCAAAAATTTATTTAAACGAAAAGAAAATGTAATATTAACATCGTACAATGCATGAATTGAGTAAGACGTCAAGTTATAGAGAATTAGTAACGCATGGAAATGGGTCATGCTTCTGAACACCATGACAATACTCTATACCGTTTAGAAAATAAGTACAGTTAAATACCCAAATCATGTGTAAAACAGACAGCTTTCAATAGTTCAAAAATTTCACTATAAGTTAATACATTTCATTTTTACTAGATTATGATTAATAAATATATGAATATTTCGATCATTTTAGAACAAAAATCTATTTGCCCATGATTTATCTGTGTTTAATATAAAATATATTTTATTTGCTTACAATGTAATCGTGATAAAAGAATTACGCTGCAAAAAGATTAAATCATGAGTGAGAAGTCTATAATAGTGCTTGAATTTCAAAATTCTAAATAAAAAATATACAATTGAATAATAAGATTAAAATACTCTTTGTACTATACCACTAAAAACTAGAAATGTATTAAATATAGTTTAACGTGACTTTGACGCTCTTTATTTCGAACATAACGATTTCATTTTAAAGTTTGTCATGCCTTTTGACAAATTAAGATAGTATCCTTTTAAATAAAGCTATTAACTATTAGAAAACTGTTTTTAGCACGAATAAAAACATACACGTACGCATGATTCAATAACAAAAATATAGTAATAAAAACAAAAACCGAAAAATAAACATTTCATAATTTTTTTAATTAAGTGTATGAATATTCAAAACTTTAAATAATGATCATTATTCATATTTATCGAAAGCAACCTTTTTCAACTATACAAAAACTTTTTTAATCAAAATTCTAATATCGTAATTTTTATCACAATCGAAACGATTTATATATGTAAATTATGTAAAATCTGTTAAGCTCATATACACATCGTATAATAAAATTATGATGTCGGTAATAAATAATGTATATACATGTGTGTATGTATGTGTATATGTGTTTGTATATCACTCTCATTGGAACAGACATGAATGTTTCTAATATATTAAAAATTATGCAGGTAATATATTATCCATTAGCTACATTAAATATTACATTGATCAAACATCTGTTTTTCAGCTGATGTCTAATTCAAATTACAATTTAGGGCCATTATTAAATTATAAATATTGAAAGCATGTGGTACATCATAAAATGAAGTGATTAATTCAATATGATATATTATTCCATATCTATATACTGCAATCAAATCCTAATACCAAAATATGGGGAATATTTTCAAATAAAATTACAATTAAAAATGAATATAAAATTAAAAAAGAATAAATCATAAAAAATATCAAAATATTATACATAACATTATTAATAATTGGAAATATATAATTTAAGACAACCTAAAATATATATTTACACCACAATATTGCAAATTACATAGAAAAAAAGGGAATATTTAAAATTAAATTAACACTTAAGATACATAAAAAGGGTTATTTAAGTATTTTCCAAAACAATTTTAACTTCGTAAAGGATTCCTAAAATTGAATAAGTTTTATAAACCAATATTTGTTATGACACAAAAAAGTAAATTTAATATAAGTTTAACATTAATTAATTTTTTTATAATACAACTTTTCTATTAGTTTAAACAATAATATTCCTTTCATTTCATAACATAAATATTACATTATCATTAGAATAAACAACTATAGATATACTAGAGGTAATATATCGTAGTTGCAAAACGCTAGTTTATATAAAACAAATAACCATTTAGACAATTTTAATTTTTAAAAGAAATATACTTATAACTTTATTCTTACATGAATGCAGTAATTATTATGCAATTGTAATTACATATTATGTCGTAGTGTTTTTCTGTCAATTCAAAAGTTTGATATTATTATTGATCGTGACATAAACCACATAAATGAAAATTCAAAAGCTGCAACTAATATGAATTTAAAAAAACTATTTGGATTTTAAGAAGCCAAATCAGAAATGATGCTAATAAACAGTAGTAAAAAAATATTGTGTTCATAATATTAATTTCATATATTATCCATTATAAGATTAGCATGGCTGTATAAAATAAATATGTAAAATGAATTAGCAATTTAATGCGACAAAGCTGAAAAGCCTGGATGTTTTTTATGAAAAAAAACAGAAAAGAAAAATAATTTCGACACTAGGTATTTGACATTATTTTAGACTGTCACACCCAAAGAAATGGATCAATAACAACAACAATAAGTTGTTTATTTATTTCTATGGTCACACCCCATTAAACAATAAAATCTACTTCCAAACTATTAAGATTATATCTAAACCATTTGCGTGCAAGAAGACCCTGAAATTACAATATTTTTAAAATAATTAATCTATTAAAAAATAACAAAAAACGCATTTAACTAACACGTGCATATATATATTCTCCCAATTAAACGATTACAAATTATTTGTTATCAATAATTTCAATAAATATTCCATTAGCTTTTCCAGATAACATAAATTTACAAAAGATAAAAAGTTTTGTGAAAAGTAACAAAAAACCATTCCATAAAACTATTTTTTTTATCATCTCACATCTCGTTTTTAAAAGGCTAACAGGACTAAATTAAAAAAATAAGTTGTCTGTAGTGGAATGTTTTGTTATAAATTTAGCAAGCTGGCACAAACAATTAAAAATCTAAAAAAATACGAAGTACATATGTACATAGATATTACAATTGAACAGACATAAATGAAAGAAAAAATGCTAACAAATGGTACAAATATAAGAATAAAATAGATATACGTAGCTGGCTAGACAAGTTTTGGCTTCCCTATTATTGATATTTTCACGTCCCTGTTTTCTTATTAGCTTTAATTATGTTTAATACATGAACGCATTTTGTCAGCTGTCTACTTTTGATCTTTTTTATATTTGTTCATAATTACTTAAATTCAATAAGAACTTCGTCGATTTACACAAATGTTTAGTTTATGAGGTAAAGTCAATGCAGCCCCCCCCCAAATAATTTCATATTTTCGTTGGCGTTTTAGAAAGCTAACTGTTTTTAAGTTTATGCAAAGAAAGAAATTTATTAATGAAAGATGACTTAGCCTAAGAGAGGAATAACAGTTTTATAGCTGGTGACTTAGGCACCTAAAAGAGGAATAAAAAGTTTATAGCTGGTGACTTAGGCACCTAAAAGAGGAATAAAAAGTTTATAGCTGGTGACTTAGGCACCTAAGAGAAAAATAACAGGTTTATAGATAGTGACTTAGGCACCTAAGAGAGAAATAAAAAGTTTATAGAAAGTGACTTAGGCACCTAAGAGAGAAATAACAGGTTTATAGATAGTGAGTTCGGTGCCTAACGGCGAAATATCAAATTTATAGATATTTACCGTCCTAACTAAGCTACTGTTAGGAGCTTCTAATTTTTAAAAGTGTTTTGCAATGGTTGAGGAGTTCCTCAAGTCGGTTTTCGCATTACAACCTAAGTTTGCGAGTACTTCGGGAAATAACTAAGGATAAAAAGGAGGCTATAGTTTACAGTATCATGCTTGGCGGATGAAAGTGTCGACAGCTCGAACAAGGAGCAACAGGTTATCTGAATCAGATGGGTTGATAAAAAGCTCACTGTTCACGAAGTGTTTATTGTAATGCACCCCTTAAAAATACAAGTGCAGATGATATTATTTTCATTATTAAGGATATTCATTTACGGATGAACATACGAGTTGAAGACAAGCATGGTCAATGTTACGACGGAGCTACTGCGATGGTTGGGTCCAAGAGTGGTGTTTCAACCTAGATTAAAGCAATTAACCGAAAGTACCTCAATACTCACTGATATGGACACGCGCAGAATCTAGCAGTCGGTGATGCTTCAAAGTCTGTACAGTGTGTAAGTAAAGTATCTGACATAGTCTACGAGGTCTGCAAGCTTGTAAAAGAGTCTCCGAAACGAAGTTTGAGGAAATATGAGCGCAAACAATAATTGACTACAAAAGTATCTGGACGCATTTTGCCCAACTAGGTGGACCTTTTGCGGAGAAGTCCTTGAAAGTGTCCTAAAAATGTTGTTAAAATAATGAATTTGTGAGACTGATCATTACTAATCTTTACGATGGGGAAATGAAAGTAAGACTCCTTGGTGTACAGGCAAGCATACCTACGTTTGATTTTTTGGTTGGTTGCTCATTGGGTATCTTGCTGTTGAAATATACAGATAATCTTAATCTTAAGTCGTACCTTATAGTCCGCAAAGATATCAGCAGCAGAAGGAAATGTTATTGCACAGGAAGTAGTAAAGGCTTTGATGAAGGGCCAATGCGATGATTCATTTAATTTTTTTGAGAGCTTGTTATCAAAAGAAAAGAATTGTTCAATATTGGCGATCCAAAGCTTCTACGCAAACGGAAAATGCCATTGAGATTTGAAAAAGAAAACTCTAAAATACATCATTTTTAATCAAATTCGAAAGATTATTACTATCAAATATATATTAAAGCTTCGGACGTTGTAACAGCTTGCATAAAAAAGTGATTTAACCAGCCAAATTTTCGACAATATGCAGCTGATACTGTTTGGAGGCGCAACTTTCACTGTTTCACATAACTGCAACTTTATGAACTTCAATACTGACCAGTTCACCATTGGTGATTTAGTGCAGCTTTTCCAAAGGCTTGATCAATCACACAGAATTTCACTGTCGGAAGTTGTGAAAGTCTCAAAGTCTCTACTGTTAGTTATTCCAGCAATGAACAGTATTAGTGAGAGGTCATTTTCCGCACTGAAGCGCACAAAGATGTACCTAAGGTTAACAACAACAGACATGAGACTCAATCATCTTATTGCTGCTGCATACACATAAATAAAAAATTGATATGAGACTGTGTGATGTCGCTAATGTATTTATAATGCGTGTCGATAGCGTACAGAATATATTTACTTTGGACAGACATTAAAAAACACAAAATGCTCAAGGGATTTATAAGCATACATGTAGTATAGACTTATTAATCGTGTATAAGAATACTAATTTGATTTTATGCGCCAGTAATTCCTGTAATATATAAATACATATTAATATTTCACTCTGGCCATATTGTTGTATAGAAATGTTGCCTGTTTACATATGAATAGAATAAATAGGTATAAATAGGTATAAATCGGTTTAAAAAAGTATAGACATTAATCGTGTATAAAAATCGTAATTTACTTTTATCCACCATTAATTCCTGTAATATACATATATATATATATTAATATTTCTCTCTGGCCATATTGCTGTATATAAATGTTGCATTTTTACATATGAATATAATAAACAGTTTTTTATATATTTTTTCAATTTTTCATATATTCTTCAGTAAAATTTTAAAAAGTTCTAATAGTATCGATAAAAAATAGTTTTTAGCATTTTTTTTGCAAAAAAGAATATTGGATAGCAGCTACTCAATAATCTTTATCTTACGACGGCACTGCAATGGCTAACATTAGTCGAACTAAAAATCCCATGATATAATCAAAATTAAGGATTTGAAAGGTTCCAGAATAGTTTTAGTATTTCAAATCCCCATTAGGAGCTAATATGTAATACAACCAATCAACAAACTCACCAGAATCGGCGGCATGGCTCCGCATAGTAACGCGATTGACAGCCTGAGCCAAACTCGTCTCTATCCGGCCTTGGAGACTAACCAGCTGACTCACCATCTGTCGGTGATGGTGCTGTTGTATGTGAGGCGCTGGCTGTCTGCGCACTGTCATGGAACTGCCCCCACCCCCTGCTCCACCCGAGCTCATCGTGTTCGAGCTGGGCGAGGGAGAGGCGACGATGTTCAGTGGTTGGATGGCTGCGGCAGCTAGTAGAGGACCCACAGCGTGCACAAGCGGTGATTGGAGGTGTGAGCGATGGTGTAAGGAGTGATGGTGTGGGTGGAGCAGGGGATGTGGCATTTGCCCGGCAGGAGGCGGGTGATGGTCAAGGATACCGGGGCCTGGTATGGAAGAGGAAGGGGAGCCCACACCACCTGAGGACGTTGGGGTGGGCAGGGCAGCGCGGATTCTGGCGGCGTGGATTCTGGAGCACGCAGGAGTAGAAATAAAATAACTTACCAAATTCCACTACTTATCAAATAAGAAATTCAAAAATAAATTAAGAAGTAGGTAAAGTTGGGTATAATAATGTTCCCCATACTTACTTATTACACAGATTATATTAGAAAATAATTCAATGATATCTTGTTGATGCATGTCTTTAAGAAATACATTACACTACGAGTATAATACAAAAAATCACAATAAACACAAACTACATTACTCTTACAGATTAAAATGTTTAATTGATCCTAGTTGGTACTAATATTTTACAATATGTTACTTAAGTATTCATAGTACTAAAATAAGGTTTTGAATATAATAATAATTATTTGATAAAATATAAACAAATAGTTACAATATTTATTCATATATTATATAACATATGCAAACAATGTCACTTTAATACTTTTTCTGAATATACATTGTATGTTGCATGCAAATATTGTAATTTATAATAATTTTAAATAGTAAACTGTTCACACAAATAAAAATCGACAATTCTAATAAGGAAATATAAATTATGATGTAACATTTATATATATTTCAAATCATAAAAATAAAGTTATATAGCAACATTCCGATTATAGAACTCATAATATGTACCAATATTTTACTATCAAATAATATACTGTAGACATATAAAATATCCAGAAAGAAAAATCCTATTGATGTCGCCATATAAAATTTCCTTTTTCTGTTATTTCATTTATTTAGTTATCAAAATTAAATATATTAATATATTTTAAAAATTTATTTGTAATACTAATCAGTATCAAATTTCATTGATTACTTTCACAATTATTATTCGCTAAATGTCCTAAACAATGTATTGAAGAGTTGCATATGTTTTAGCAAGTTGTATTGGAGTAACAAAAAATTAAAAGTTTATAAACTAAGGTGTCAATTACTGTTTTTGAGTGAAATAATGGTTTAAATATAATCTAAATTTGTCCAGTTGCAGCTTTAAAAATAGTCAATGTATATAATATTATGAAATGGAAATATAATTTAAGAAAAATACATTTTTCCAAAAAGAATATTGGAAATATTTGCGATGAAATATAGTGTTACATTAATGTTAATTAATTTTATAAAATTGCATAAAGTTTAGATATTCTAAGAAAAATTGAATTTATATGTAATATAAAATACAACTGATCTATACAAAAGCAACCATGGTTATATTGTAATAAATTAGTTAATATTAGAAAAGTATTCATTGTTGGGCAACTGAGGTTGTTGGTATGATTTTATTATATTTTTATAAACTCTTCGATTTTATTGTAGTGCCATATTTAACATATATATATATAAAAGTATTTTATATATACATTATGTATTTATAGATATATAAAATAACACATATAGTATATATTATGTTCTAAATTTCTATATGTATTCAAAATATGCTTTTTAAATATTTAATAACAATAATGAAAAAAAAACTAAAAATATATTATTTAATATATTATGCATAAAAGAGCATCAACTATTACCCTTTAACTTGGGTATAGCATTGATTAAGCTGGATATAGCTAAAAATAACTGATCAAATAAAATATAGCTTACATAAAGTGTACTTGGTGTACTTGGTAAAACTCAAACTGCCACTAAAAGTGAATGTCCCAACTAAATGGTGTATTAGTCATAATCTTTCTGTGGTAGTATATATGCATTGATATTGGCATAGTTCAATTCTATAAATAAAATAAATATTAATAACAAACAAATATATTAAATTACATTTAAAACTAATATAGGTATATATTATATAGTACAGTCATTTAGCTCTTTATCAGTATTTGACAAATAATTTTAGTTTTAGTTAGAGATATATGAAGAAAAGAAATCTATTATAATATTATAAATTTATAAAATAATATTAATTAAATAATTA